>JAVIAB010000073.1:22271577-22278873 GCA_032433765.1 Megaustenia siamemsis | reverse complement strand
GTCACGAAGAGCAATCTTTACTACACGTTTCAACTACGCCTGAGAGTATCAACTTCCATCCCTGGTTTAAAGGAAATTAGTCACAGTATCTATTTTGAAAGGGCGAGCTAATGACTGTCAATGATCATGAATCTATAACCTAATCCGGGCTTCTGGAACATCAGGTGAAAACTGGAGATGGCATTAGGAACCACATGCAGGGAGACATCGACGAATAATAAATCAACACGAATCAAAATCGCCAATCTTCACATTCTGAGGGACATACTAGCGAGGAGATTTTAGCAATTATAGATGTGTCCGATGTGTGATGAGGATGATCCGTCGACTGAACTAAATTACCTATTTTGAAAGGAAATGAATTAGTTAAATTGCTTCATGCAACGGAGTTGGTCATTTAGAAATAAATTATTCTTTACATACGGACGTTAATAATAACTACAATTTAGGTCAGAATCCATTGTATTTAGAATTACTTTCTACCATATTATATATGCAAAAGTTAAATTTAATATTTAATTGAAAAGATTTTATATATAAATGATGAAAAAAGTAATGATATAAAAATCAATAACGTAAGAAGGAAAGAAATGGAACATACACACAAACAAAAAGAAACATGGTTCAACGTTCTCATCTTCTGACAAATGAGATGGACATGCATAATTAGATTAAACAACAGATTAAAAAGCCAAAAATGTCATAATAAATGATTAAACTAAGTAGGGTACTAGTATACATAAATACATATTTAAATAAGCTAACAACATCAATAAATTAACCAATGAAAATAATTTAACTATTAAATGACGCCAGACAATTTATATTACAGTCAAATAAATTAATTTGTAAACTAATGTAAATAAGTTAAAAGAAATCTTCCTCCACAGATTAAAGGTATTCCTCAAACAAGGTGACACCATTTTGATCAGACGTTTATGTTGAGATAACTATGTTGCAGCAATTGATATTTATCTTCGACAGGCAGCATAGTCAAGGAAGACAGTGGTGCATACGTCATGACCACCAGTAGCATGACGATGGAGGTGATGGCAGTGACCAAGGCATTCATCTGGTTAGAGTCACAAGACTACATCCACGCATGTATACTGAGTGATTCGATGAGCATGATAAGAAAAGTGGAGGCGGGATCTAAACGCAGGCAATGGGTAGAGTATTTGCAGAAGTAAAAAGATACGTAAGATCACTTTGTCTACGTCACAGGGCATGGGGAGTACGGGGAAATGAAAGAGTGGACAGGTTGCTAGCTGCGCCTTATTGAGAACGGTCAACCAATGGATTGATCCTTGAACATCATCAATGCCCTCCAGGAAGTGGGAAGGACATAGGACTTCGACAACCCTGAGTCCACGTCATTCCTTCGAATGAAAGAGATGGGAATTAATATGGGCACAGCCAGAAACGAGAAACTTAGTGGGCGTGTAAGAGGACTAATTAACCAACACAGAACTGGAGTCGTCAGTCGCTGGACACTGCGAGACTTGCTGAGGAGGGGATCTGAGTACCTATGGACATGTTCGAAGTGAAATGATGATGACCCGCTAATAACTCAATGATATTTATCAATTTCATTTGTTGATAAGTTAACAGGACCGACTTTACTGATGTCGAAATAATGCTAAACCTGATCAATATTTTTGAGCAGACTAATATAAGATATAATGGATGTTATCTCTCAAGCAGCCAGTTGTTAAATACATCAATAATCCTTACATTATATCTTTCACTCATCATTGTTACAATATTTAATTCCAAACTTTCTTAGGACTGTTGAATCTTAGCAGTTCAGCGCCGTTTCACTGTGAAGGACTATCTCTGATTCGTCAATAGAGAAAGGTAAAAAAGACTGCCCTGATATACTGAATTGTTTTCTGGACAACGGTCATGACAGTTTTGGGAGAAAACAGAAAAAAAAGAGAAAAATGATTTTACAAAAGAATTTTGAGAATACACAGGACAGGTAAGGAAAATGAGATGGGGAAATCTTTAATATAGTTTTATAGTTAGGAAAGAAATATAGGGAATAACGAATAGAAGATATAGAGAGGAAATAAACAAAAGAACATGCGAGGAAATCAGAGAAGACTTCACCCATAATTGTAGAGCTTAAAATGTGAAGAAGAGAAAAAAAACTAAAAAGACTAGACTTTGAGCTTTAAACTTTGGACTTTGAACTTTAGAACGGAATGGCTTCACCGCAAAGAAAGGGGGGGGGGGGAGAGAGAGAGAGAGAGAGAGAGAGAGAGAGAGAGAGAGACGCTCCCATATTTGCTCAGTCCCGTTCCAGCAAGCAAACAAAGTGTTCATCCTGATCGTTCAAACTGTTCTATTGAACGGTTTGTGCTCTGGTAAAAAAGACGGTTTTTTTTTTACGTTCATACTGTTCTATTGAACGTGCTGCATTCTGTATAAATGGCGCGCAGCTAAAAATTTACACTTCTGGGTCTCCGTAACAGCCGCCACGAGTAACATAATCCTCATGCGCCTCGCTTGGAAAAACATGCTAAAGAAACACCAGCAGGCAAGTCACTTGATGATGATCACTGAATCTTCATGGTATGCTTTCAACATACCCGATTAATTAACTCAGAGCTCCTAACACGTGACCACTTGAAACACTTCGATTTCGATAGAGGAAACATTTTGCTACCTTCGTTGACATCGTTGCTAACTTACGCATTCTAAATGCTTCTTAAATATTGTTGTTAATAAACTGGTCTGTTTGAGGAATATAAGGTAGAGTTCGATCTCGATTGGGCCCGCTACGAGGTTCACCTTGTCTTACATGGGTACCAGAAATGTTTCAGGAAAAGAATGACGGTACTGGCGTATTGCTGTCCATATTACATCCCCCCACCCACCCCGCTCTCTCTCCCTAATATATATACATAATAACATTATATTCTCTGATAATTCCTTCCTTCATTCCTTAGTTTTTTTGCGAGCCAAAAGTTCAAATATCTTCGCTCTTTTAGCGCCATAAGTTCCGCACGATCCCTATTTTCTGTTTCCTCAATTTATAAATGATCATAGTTTTGTTATAACTTGCTTTGCTTTATTAATCGAAGCTCGGATCACTGCAGCTTTGATGGTCACGTGGAACCATCTCATGCTTAGAATACTGATCCGAATTCCGCGTGAGGAAATGTAAGCTTTCTCACCTGTATCACATGTTTTGAAATCGCTAAGATTTAGATGGCTGAGAGTTCTTTCGATAAAAAAATCAGAAGGGTGTGGGTTGAAGACTCATATTTCAGATCGACGAATCATTTCGGAGGAGGAGCTATGTTTACAGCACTCGCAAACAATATCACAAATAAGCAACGACAGAAAAAAAAAAACAAAGAACATTGTATGGTCCGAAGTAGGATCGAACCCGTACTTCTTAGCACTGCGCCTTGCCACAAGTAACCAAAAGCTAGAGCACACGGCTAACTCAGCTACCTGAAAAGATAGCTGTTATTGGCGATGTTTCACGCAGGTGTAGCCATGACTATCGCATAGGGTTACGATCACAACTGGGGAATAAATTGTGTATTTATATTTTCCTATTGTTGATTTTTTTTTTTTTTTCAGAGTGCTGTATACATACCCCCTCCCTTGAAATTATTCGCTGATCTATCGCCTCGGAAGTTTCCCTCTATAATAATATTCATGCATTATTATTTGTCTCCAATATAAATCACCGGGAAACTACTATTCGTGCTGTTTCGTCCTATAAATTGTTATTATTGTTATTGGTTATGGAAGGCCTCGGTATCACAGCAAACGAATTAAAATCCATAATTGCTCAACCGCCCGTGCCAGTGGAATCATCCGAATGACTAACTCATCTCCCAAACAAAGAAAGGTAACTGCAGTCCCCATCGTAGCAGTCTCAGCACACGCCAAAAGACACAAGGCGAAACCGCACAGAAAGTGAACACAGCCAACTGTTCCTTGTCATACGATATCATCATTCATCGTAAACAAGCGGGATATCGAAACAGGATCAAAACGGATGAGACACACAGCTCACGGTGTGCACAGAGCACTCAACTCAGTAGCTCCTGCAACAAGCCGGACCTGGAATATGAGGAAACTGCAAGGAGGAACACTTTTCAGACATAGCCTTCAATGGTTCCTGCCGCCTATCCACCATATACCATGGGAGTTCACGTCCTCCCGAAAATGATGATCGTCATAGCACTTGATGATATTAGGCCATCATTGATGACTCCAATTCCAAACATATAGACACACAGTGGTGGTAAGTTATCATTTCCAATCCAACAGAAGTCACATGACCTGTAGTTAGTAAAACCACAGAGAGAATATGATTTGTGACTTTCACTGATTCACTCTTATATGTGAATGAGTAGTTTACACAAGAGGAGAAGTTTTCAACTACAGTGATCCCAATTAATGTTTGTCTGCAACACAAGTATTCAGCCCTACACTATCCGGGAGATTCGTGTCTTAATAGGAAAATACAGATACACAATTTATTCCCGAGTTGTGATCATATGTGTATACTATAGTCATGAGGTCACCTGCGTGAAAGACATCGCCAATGATAGACACATTTTAATTAGCTGAGTTGACCATGTGCGTTTGGTTTCTTGTGGCAAGGCGCTGTGCCTAGAGTACGGGTTCAATCCTGCTTCGGACCGTATATTGTTCTTGTTATTTTTTTTCCTGTTGTTATTTGGAACTTTACGAGTGCTGTAAACATACCTCCTCATCTGAAATGATTCACTGATCTATCGCCTCGGACGTTTCCCTCTATGATAATATTCATTTATTATTATTTGTCTCCACTAATTCAGACCGACACGGCTTTGAAATTCATCCAGTCTTTGTAAATGGGTACCTGATATTGTTTCTAGAAAAGCAGGCTATCTGAAATGATACCGACCATAAAACCCATCAAATATCCCGTTAGTGATGGAAACAGATGAACTATAAAACAATATTTCTTCATGCGTCTTGTCAAGGTTTGTTAACCATTTGTTTTCATGTTTGAAGCCACGTGAAATTAAAACACATTTGTAACGTTGTTCATTTAAAGTCTATTTTAATATAGTTTTATTGGGAACATCTCTGAGATAGTTTTGTAGGGAGTAATTTAGATATAGATTTACAGAGAACATTTTTTAGATAGTTTTGTAGGGAACATTTTAGATAGTTTTATAGGGACAATTTTTTAGATAGTTTTGTCGTGAACATTTTAGATACCGTTTTATAGGGAACATTTTTTAGATGAGTTTGTAGGGAACATTTTAGATATAGTATTATAAAAACAATTTTTCAGATAGTTTTGTAGGGAACAACTTATATACAATTTTAAAGGGAACTTTTTGACATAGTTTTGTGGGAAACATTTTAGATATTATTTTATAGGTACACATTTTGAGACAATTTTGTAGGGAACATTTAGATGTAGTTTTAAAGCGAAAATGTTTGAGATAGTTTCGTAGGGAATATTTCAGATATAGCTTGAAAGGGAACATTTTTGAGATAGTTTTGTAAGTAACTTTTTAGGTTTAGTTCTATAAGAACAATTTTTGAGATAGTTTTGTAAGGAATATTTTAGATTTAGTTTATAAGAAAAATTTTTTAGATAGGTTCGTAGGGAACATTTTAGATATAGTTTTATAGGGAAAATTTTTTAGAAAGGTTCGTAGAGAACATTTTAGATGTAGTTTTAAAGGGAAAATGTTTGAGATAGTTTTGTAGGGGATATTTCAGATATCGCTTGATAGGGAACATTTTTTAGATAGTTTTGTAAGGAACATTTTAGATTTAGTTCTATAAGAACAATTTTGAGATAGTTTTGTAAGGAACATTTTAGATTTAGTTCTATAAGAACAATTTTGAGATAGTTTTGTAAGGAACATTTTAGATTTAGTTCTATAAGAACAATTTTTGAGATAGTTTTGTAGAGAACAATTTAGATATAATTTTAAAGGGAACATTTTGTAGATGGTTTTGTAGGGAATATTTTATATATAGTTTTATTAGCGAAACTTTTCGATATAGTTTTTATGGAACATTTTAGATAAAGTTTTATAGGAACACTTTTTTTTTAGATAGGCTCGTAGGGAACATTTTAGATATAGTTTTATAAGGAAAATTTTGAGATAGTTTTGTAGGGAAATTTCAGATATAGCTTTATAAGCAAAATTTTTGAGATAGTTTTTGTAGGAACATTTCATGTATACTTTTTATTGGAACAATTTTTGAGATAGTTTTGTAGAGAACATTTTAGATATAATTTTGAAGGGAACATTTTTAGATAGTTTTGTAGGGAACATTTTAGATATAATTTTGAAGGGAACATTTTTAGATAGTTTTGTAGGGAACATTTTAGATATAATTTTGAAGGGAACATTTTTAGATAGTTTTGTAGGGAACATTTTAGATATAATTTTGAAGGGAACATTTTTAGATAGTTATGTAGGGAACATTTTAGATATAATTTTGAAGGGAACATTTTTAAATAGTTTTGTAGGGAACATTTTAGATATAATTTTTAAGGGAACATTTTTAGATAGTTTTGTAAGGAAAATTCTAGGTATAGTTTTACAGGAACAATTTTTGAGATAGTTTTGTAATGAACATTTTAGATATAGTTTTATAAGGAACATTTTGGAGATAGTTTTGTATGAAATATTGTATATACATTTATGTGAGTTGGTTGTTTCTATTTCTCTATACGTTTGCGAAACATGGATTCTTACAGCGGTCCTACAAAAGAAAATATAAACTAATGAGATGAAATGTTATCGTAAGGGTTTGGGCATCTCTTACTTAAATCGTTTTACAAAAGAAAAATTCGCAAAAGAATACACACCAGGCTATCGGAGTACATGCAGAGTACAAAGAGTGACTGGAGATAGAAAGAAATGAAGAATGAAGACGGTTGACGAGGTTTTTAAGCAGCGACCCAACGACCCTATTGTTATGGGATGCTGAAGAAGATATATATATCTTTTCTTTTAAATCATAAATATTTTAGATAGAATTGTGTAAGATACAATTAAAGATAGTGTTGTAATACTGTCAAAAGTGCAAGAACACAAACTAGAATACTATTAAATGGAACACCAGCTGCGAGTCAAAGCAACAAAGGTTTAGATGGTTTGAGTATGAAACAATGTTACCAAGATCGCATAGCAAACATGAATAAAGAAATGCAGCAAGGAAAGAAGAAAAGAAACGTATTCTTAAAGACAGATAAGCAAAACCTCAAAAATTACACAACTGATTAAAGCAGACTACAGCATTCTATTA
>JAVIAB010000073.1:21981577-22266577 GCA_032433765.1 Megaustenia siamemsis | reverse complement strand
CTTCGAGTCTCACTCCTCTCCCGTCCCTGTCTCCGAGTCTCACTCCTCTCCCGTCCATGTCTCCGAGTCTCACTCCTCTCCCGTCCCTGTCTCCGAGTCTCACTCCTCTCCCGTCCCTGTCTCCGAGTCTCACTCCTCTCCCGTCCCTGTCTTCGAGTCTCACTCCTCTCCCGTCCCTGTCTCCGAGTCTCACTCCTCTCCCGTCCCTGTCTCCGAGTCTCACTTCTCTCCCGTCCCTGTCTCCGAGTCTCACTCCTCTCCCGTCCCTGTCTCCGAGTCTCACTTCTCTCCCGTCCCTGTCTCCGAGTCTCACTTCTCTCCCGTCCATGTTTTCGAGTCTCACTTCTCTCCCGTCCATGTCTCCGAGTCTCACTCTTCTCCCGTCCCTGTCTCCGAGTCTCACTCTTCTCCCGTCCCTGTCTCCGAGTCTCACTCTTCTCCCGTCCCTGTCTCCGAGTCTCACTCTTCTCCCGTCCCTGTCTCCGAGTCTCACTCCTTTCCCGTTCCTAACTGTCTCGAAGTCTCACTCCTCTCCCGTCCCTGTCTCCGAGTCTCACTCCTCTCCCGTCCCTGTCTCCGAGTCTCACTTCTCTCCCGTCCCTGTCTCCGAGTCTCACTCCTCTCCGTCCCTGTCTCTGAGTCTCACTCCTCTCCCGTCCCTGTCTCCGTGTCTCACGCCTCTCCCATCCCTAACTGTGTCGAAATCTCACTCCTCTCCTGTCCCTGTCTCCGAGTCTCACTTCTCTCCCGTCCCTGTATCCGAGTCTCACTCCTCTCCCATCCCTAACTGTGTCGAAATCTCACTCCTCTCCTGTCCCTGTCTCCGAGTCTCACTCCTCTCCCGTCCCTGTCTCCGTGTCTCACTCCTCTCCCATCCCTAACTGTGTCGAAATCTCACTCCTCTCCTGTCCCTGTCTCCGAGTCTCACTCCTTTCCCGTTCCTAACTGATTCGAAGTCTAACTCCTCTCCCGTCCCTGTCTTCGAGTCTCACTCCTCTCCCATCTCTTACTATTTTATGAAGTCTCAGTTTTCCCTTATATAATCTGGCTATCTCTTTGTCAATTATCTGGCCAGGTAAATTTAATTTCCCCGCAAAATATGGAACCTGAAGGTCATGATCCTCTGTCCACGTTTACACAGTCAAATGCAGAACACTGTTCTAACAATGTTCTAACATTGTTCTAACAATGGCCTTTTCCCGCCAGCAACGGTTCGCTTAAACCATATTCTACAGACAAAACATTTCTCATGTTATATTGTATCTACTTGCCGGCTTTAGTTAACTCTAGTGCATTTAGCATTTCATTGAATCGTCACTTGTTTCTGTGAACTATGTACTATCATCATGTGTCTTTCCCTACTGAATATGCGCTTTTCTCTATATTAATAAATGATGTTATTCTTTTTATTTTATTCCTAGTCTACCTACTGGTAAATATGAAGTGACATGATGAACTGACACACTTGCATTTTCTTTATAACTGGTAATTGTATCATGAAGGTAAAAGAGGCAGAGGCAGACCAAGACTAACATGGGTGAGGAACATCAAAAGATGGACAAGTCAGCCTATGACAATCTGCACCATCAAAGCAAGAGACAGAGTGGAATGGCGCTCCATGGTAGCCAACCTTCGATGCGGAGACGGCACTCAATGATGAATATGATTTGTAACATAATAGTGAGATCGAGTGCTTAGTACTAATAAAAACTGACTACAGATTAGGATTCCTGTGTGTATGTTTGTGCACATAACACATGATAGTTGAGAAAAGATGAACGTATGAAAGTGTTCAGAGAATTTTCTCAGGCAGGCTGTATCCAATGAAAAGCGTCTTGACGTTCGTTTTCCCTTGTATTTGCTAATTCGTAGTATTTTTGTTTTATTTTTAGCTTTATAATTTGCAAATATCTTGATTCATTGCAGCTTCTATTTATATATATGTATAAAGATAAACTGATGATTTTTATTAAGTAGATTTTCCTTATATAGTAAATAGATTTAATCATAATTTAATGTTCTCATTTTAAAATACACACAATGCATCAAACAATGAACAAGTTGTGTGTTCAATTCTTTTTAAAAATATAGGTCTGGACATGTCAAGTAAATCGACATATATTCTTTGTTATATTGATGGCAGCTTTAAAAGATGACTGGATAAAATTTGAATGTTTTTATGAAGTTAAAACAACTGTCAATATCTTTAGTATTTTACAGCGAAACAAAATGACAAATGAAAACCTTCAGGTAAGAATTGCCCAGATGCCAATAAGAACGGAGATCAAGAAAAAGAAATTGGAATGGTTGGGTCATGCATTGCGAAGACCACAATGTAATATTGCAAGACAGCCAATGAAATGGAATTCACAAGAAACTAGGAAAATTGGAAGACCCAAGCAGACGTGGATAAGAACGATCGAGACAGAAGGAAAAGGCTGCAGGATGGAGGTGGGATCAGTTGAAGAAGACAGAATCGGGTCCGTTAGAGAGTGTGGCTGCTGCCTTTTTGCTCCACGAGGAGCTACAGGGAGCCAGCCAAATTAAGTAAGTTATCATTAGGATTGTATCAATGTTACTTCGAATAAAGTAAACAAATTCATCATTGGCTCAGTCAAAATATAAGGTTTTTTTTTTAATTTACAGGGGAGAATAAGTTGACACCCATTCCCCAACCACCTTTTACACACACACACACACACACACACACACACACACACACACACACACACACACACACACACGCATCACATACACATACACACACGCATGCATTCACGCATACACTCAAACACACGCACAAACACACATGCATCCAGAATATGCAAGACGTAAATAAAGAAAGAAATGTGAGCCCTACTCGATTAATCTGAATACAGCAAAACAGATTCACTGATTAGTTTCTACGGTTTCTTATAACAAACACCTTCCACTATATTTGACATGAATTCCATGGGCCATAGTGCCAGACAGCATATGGAGTGAAAGTAGCCAGTGAGTCATAGCTGAATGCATGCGTCAGTAGCAGTTAAGGATACTGATTTCAGATTCATATCCACTTCCTTGAGGTGACTGGGAAGACTAATTTGTCCACAAAGTGAGTAACAATCTCAAGATGGCAGTCCTAGAATATTAAAAACACACACACACTCACACACACACACATACAGAAAGAGAGAGAGAGAGAGAGAGAGAGAGAGAGAGAGAGAGAGCGAGAGAAACATACAAACACAAAACTACTGACTTTTAGAACGCACAACACAGGTATTGTAACTTATTAAAAGTCACCACATACAGCAAGTACGTTAATTGAACGTCAGTTATGTTGCAAATATGAAGTATATGACAGAACATTCTTTACGACAAAGAAATGACCATGAATGAAAAGTAAGCGAAACAAATCTCTCTCTCTCTCTCTCTCTCGCTCTCTCTTCATTCTTTTCTCTAATTTAATTGTAAAAAAGCAACTAAACTTTTAAATACAAGCTTTAACTGCCACGTGAAAAGCAAATCTCAGGCACTGACAGCCCACAGGACGTGAAAGGTTGCTTCAGACCAGTAAATTTATTTATATCCACCTGTTATTCTTTTACTAATACATGTAATCTCTAAATTCCGCTGCCCATTCTATTTGCTCACAATTTGACTCTAACTTGTTGACTCAAGATACCTAAACCCTTCTCGCTTTAAATTTCTATGGCTTGTATGCAGTCTCTACTTTTCGTATTTTCGTGTAAGATACTAGACCGTTTGCCGACTATACTAATAACCCGTCAGCGAGCGTATGGTGAGGGTACTTAGGTGTCTGGAGTGAGCAACGTGCTCGACAGTCACCCTAACTGTTGTTCAATTTCCCCAACGTCCATCGCACATGTAAACGTGGAATGCGATAGTGCACGCAAAAACGGACATAAAGGTGTGTCTATGTTGGGTGTAATTAAAATATTAAGTTGTAGGCCAAGGTCTCCAGATTGTGTGGACGATATATAAAAAAAAATATTACCAGACATGTGGGCGGACAGACACAGAGTCAACATTAAGACATGGGCGAATAGACACGTAGCTGCGATAGCTCAGTGGTTAGTGAATTGGACTACAAAGGACAAGAGATAGGGTTCGATACCAACCGACGGCTTCCGGGTTCACCCAGCCTTAAATGGGTACCGGATTTTTCCTGGGAAAGTAAAGCGACACGGGCTGACCACATCACCCCAAAAATCATGTGCCGAAGGTCTGTAAAAATTATGGTCACTAACACCATATTCCCTATACGCCACTTGGCGTGACGGAGGTACTTTGCTTTGCTTGCGAATAGACACGTAGGCTGTGAAAAGGAGTGCTTAGGATATATAAAAAAAAGGAGAAGCAACGAGTGCTGTTTGATGTACAGGCGTCAAAGAGAACTCTGTGGAGACAAATTACGCTACAGAGAAACAAGACAAGAGGAGGCAGTGTAATGGTTTGGATAAAATTTCATACCGAGCCAAAACAAGCCTCATTATCATCAATGGCAACACTTCCAATATTCAATAAAGAGATGAAACCACCACATCACACGTAGAATGTTTACTCAGTGCAAATGGACTAGGCATGATGTTGCGACAAGACAATTATCGTCTACATATGGCACGTTTGTTCACGGACCACTTTCAGCAACAACAAGTTATTGTTTCACCAATGTCTGTTATTTCCCTGGACCCTTCTCCCGTCCAGCACGTGTGTGATGAGCTATACCCTAGGCTGCGAAGAAGACAAGATTGTCATGAAAACCACCACCGTTAGCACAAACGCTACAAGACAAGATTATCATGAAAACCTCCACCGTTAGCACAAATGCTGCAAGAAGACAAGATTATCACGAAAACCACCACCGTTAGCACAAACGCTGTAAGACAAGATTATTATGAAAACCACCGCCGTTAGCACAAACGCTGCAAGACAAGATTATTATGAAAACCACCACCGTTAGCACAAATGCTGCAAGAAGACAAGATTATCACGAAAACCACCACCGTTAGCACAAACGCTACAAGACAAGATTATCATGAAAACCACCACTGTTAGCACAAATACTGCAAGAAGACAAGATTATCACGAAAACCACCACCGTTAGCACAAACGCTACAAGACAAGATTATCATGAAAACCACCACCGTTAGCACAAATGCTGCAAGAAGACAAGATTATCACGAAAACCACCACCGTTAGCACAAATGCTGCAAGAAGACAAGATTATCACGAAAACCACCACCGTTAGCACAAACGCTGCAAGAAGAATGGAAAACATGAATCAACAAAGGATCCAGCGTCACATTCGCTCGATGAAAAGGCTCTGTCAAGTCGTGATAACAATTCAAAGTGGACATTCATGGACTGATATCGAGATTTATTTCATTTTTCCGTATTGGTGCCAGACTTACTTTAGTTTTGTTAAATCTTATTTTCTTGACACTTTCACAACAATAAAGTGGTCATGTGCTCTGTTATTTAACATTCAACCATACCAAACCCAAAGTTGTATTCAAGTCGTATACGAAATCACTGACAGTCACACATAAAGTATGGCACACTAACTTTATTTCGTGATAATATAACAGGAATTCATACTCTGGTGAAATCTGGTCAAATGTTATTGGCAACCCAGTATTCAAAAATGTTAAACTGATGACGAATGTTGGGTCAATTAACGCAGCAACAAGCACAGTTGTTTGTTTACGTCTAAAAGTGGTAACTCAGTTCCAATCATGAAAATGTTGCATCGCTAATGAATGAAGATATACGTATCTTAAAACGTTCCTCTCATTCTTAAAATTGATATTTTATGGAAGTGGTTTTAATTCGTAACACCAGTCACAAAAAAGTAAAATTGTTTAGCTCAACTCAATTTTCGCGAATGATTTATGATTAAAATAATGATCGTGTCTAAAAATATCAAAGACAGCTAAATCTGACAGTTTCGGGATATGCAATTTTACATTTTTTAACAGCAGCAATAAAAACAAAATATGAATAAGCATCTTCTTATGATCATTTTGAATCTATAATAGATGAAGTAAGTGTATTTTACCTTACTGGAAAGTCACAAATCAGCCAATAACTAAAGTATCATTGATAAACAGATTTGCAACACAATGAAACTCCGTCAAATTAACGTTTCTTTAAAGCCTGGAATAATACCATTTTAAGAGGAATAGTCGTCAAGTGAAAGAAAAGGAAGCATTTTAAAACTTAAATGCTCAAATGAAAAGAAATTAAAGAAAAACATTAATTTCGTACTACACGAAAAAAAAAACTAATTTAAGTGAAATAGTATCAACGGAGAATATTACACGACAATGCCACTATTTGGAATCCCCACGGAAAAAGATAAAAGGGAAGGTCAAAGTATACTTGGAGAAGACAGGTGGGAGCAGAGATAAAGAGGATGGGAATGACATGGAACGATCTTAAGAGAACTGCAAGAAACAGGACAGCTTGGAAAGTGTTTGTTATGCTATGCTATGCTCCACAGGGAGTTGAAAGGAAGAAGAAGAAAGAAGAAACACTATAATAAATTAAGAAAGAAGGGAACAACAGGTGTATAATATTTCCAACCCAACTTCTTTCTCTCAGCAGAACCGCTCAGAAACCCATGTACTATCTCGCTTCCAGTGTTCCATTTAAAGAGTATAAAAAAGTACAAAGTACAAATGGGTAATTGTTATTTTTTTTCAATATTATAATTGATATGGGACTATTGGGGCATAAAGTTGCTTCTTGAAAAAAAAACGCAACATTTTTTTTTGTTATATAGAGAATGGCAATATGACTGCCACTGCTCCTTGATGGTGAAATGGAGGTGGAAGTATGGCTGCCACTGATCCTTGATGGTGAAATGGAGGTGGAAGTATGGCTGCCACTGATACTTGATGGTGAAATGGAGGTTGAAGTATGGCTGCCACTGATCCTTGATGGAGAAATGGAGGTGGAAGTATGGCTGCCACTGATCCTTGATGGTGAAATGGAGGTGGAAGTATGGCTGCCACTGATCCTTGATGGTGAAATGGAGGTGGAAGTATGGCTGCCACTGATACTTGATGGTGAAATGGAGGTTGAAGTATGGCTGCCACTGATCCTTGATAGTGAAATGGAGGTGGAAGTATGGCTGCCACTGATCCACAGGGGCACACAGATACAAATATGTTCACAGCGATTGACTCTAAACAAAAGAGCTACTTTCCGATTTTGAAATGTGAAGAGCGCGCCTATCAAAGGGAAGTCACAGATACAATTAGCTGCAGCAAAATGTTAGCCATTGACCTATACGACCATTATTTGATGGTGGCAAGTATTTTGTCACTGCATTTTAAAGGGTTTAAAAATGGTCAGCCCTAAAATATGAAAGTGAATCCATGATTATTGGGGAACAGACATGGCATCATAATCTTTGCATAGCGAAGAGACGGGACATCATCGAGGAATGTTAATAATACCTTGTAAGCAAACAATGAGAATATATAAAGTTCAAGGTATTACAACTAAAAAAGAAAGCTAATTAATATTATTATGAAACAGTTTCCATTATTTGGCAATGCAACGAGAAGGAAAGAGCCGGAAAATATGGCAACTGAATAAAATAAAGATAAGAAAATATAGGGGAAACGTGAAAGATATCAGAAAGTTAACGAGAATGACATAATATTAATTTACAGTTGAATTGATAAACAATGTCATCATCATCATCATCGAGTGCCTTCTCCGCAACGAAGGTTGGCTACCATGGATCACCATTCTACTCTATTTCTTGCTTTGATTGTGCAGGCTGTCATAGATTGACTTGTCCATCTTTTGATGTTACTCGTCCATGTTAGTCTTGGTCTGCCTCTTCCTCTTTTACCTTGTATTTTTCCTTCCAATATTACTTTTAGTAGGCTGTTGTGTCTTTTAACATGCCCCAAAAATTTCATTTGTCTTGTCTTAATTGTATTTAGTAGTTCTCTTTTTATTTTTAGTTGTTTTAAAACTTCATCGTTTGTTATCTTTTGTTTCCATCCAATTCTACCTATTCTTTTATAAATCCACATTTCAAAGGCTTCAATTTTCTGTTCTGTTTTCTTGTCTAATGTCCATGTTTCTGTACCATACAGGAATATTGAGAAGATGTAACATTTTGCCATTCTTAGTTTCAGCCCTGCTGATATTTGTTTTGTTGTTAGTATATTTTTCATGGCATTAAAATTACTTTTTGCCATACCTATTCTTTTTGTTTATTTCAATTTTGCATTTTCCATCATTGGTTATAGTATGTCCCAGGTAGTTGTAGCTCTGGACTGTCTCCAGATGTATTCCCTCAACTGTGATATTTAATTGTAGGTCTTTAGAATTTTCTTTGTTTATGATCATAGTTTTAGTCTTTTTGATATTCATTTCTTGTCCATATTTTTTGCTTGTTATGTTTATCACATTAAGCATATGTTGTAGGTCTTTAGAATTTTCTGCTAGTAGTACAGTATCATCAGCATATCTTAGGTTATTGATTATCTTTCCATTAATGTTTAGGCCTGGTATCTCTGAGATGTTTTTAAAGATTTGCTCAGTCTATAGATTGAACAAGCTTGGTGATAGGATGCACCCTTATCTTACTACTCTTTTTATATCCATAGGTGTAGAGTTCTCCTTGTTATATTTTATTATTGCTGTTTCCTTGCTCCCAGTACAAATTACATAGCAGTCGTATGTCTGTGTCGTCTAGATTTATATCCTTTAGGCAGTCTATGAGTTGGTTATGGTGTATTCTATCGAAAGCTTTGGTGTAGTCTATAAAGCAGACATATATTAGTTTGTTTACTTCTGTGTACTTTTCAATCAATGTTCTCATGCTGAATATGGCTTCTTTTGTCGCACTGTTTTTCCTGAATCCAAATTGTTTCTCATCTAATTCAGTATTGATTTTATTCAGAATCCTTCCCTGTATATCTTTTAGTAAAATTGTTGTTACCTGGCTCATTAGGCTTATTGTTCTGAAATCACTGCATTCAACTGCACCATTCTTTTTAGGCAATGCAATGAAAGTTGATGTTTTTCACATAAACAATGTAGAGACACAGTTATGAGGAGCCATGATCATCTACACCAGCATTCATGACAAATGAATACCAATCTACTTATCTATTACCATCAATGCATGCATACATTTAATAAAAGCTACAAATAAATGAATATTTGAAAGTTAACCCCCGCCGTATTCCGTAGATTCCATGGTTATTGCAATCAGCTGAAGAAATAATGGAGTGTCGAGCAAATAAGTGGAACACCGGCAGATGTCTGACACCACTTGAATCTTAGACGCATCTTGCGGTTGTTTCCAGTTAAATGGGGACGGGCTTCAAACTATGCGGGGACGAAGTGAAAATGGAAGACAAGATAATAATAATGATTACTATTAGACAATACAAGCTACATAGAGAATAATAATAGAAGCGATAGCAGTAGGAAAAATGAAAAGTAGAAAAACCTTCGAGGCAAGTATCCGGCAATGAGAGGCCTTCGGATTGGCAGTTGAAGAGGCAACGTTCATAGACGGACCGGCTTCATGAAGAGTAACATATGACCCCACCGTGAACATCTTTCATGTTTAGCGCTCTTACTAAGTACATCTTTTTCACGTCACGTTGTGTTTTATATTTCTGTTGTTTACTATCCTGGCATGAGACAGCTCTGACGGCCTCAGACATGGCCGTCTGGCACCATACAACATTATAGCTCAATATTCTACTAGAAATTAGATCTTATACACTAAAAGCTTACCATTAGTAAAGTAGTGCATCTTTCTACAAGTTAGTTCCTCTTAAAAGTCTCCAGGACAAAGTGGTAGTTGAGTAAGTGAAGAAGAGTGTCGCGTCATATCACGTTGCGTGTGGGGAATATGGTGTTAGTGACCATACTTTTTACAGACCATCGGCACATGATTTTTGGAGTAATGTGGTCGGTATTACTCCCGTGCCGCTTTACTTTCCTAGAAAAAAACCCGGTAACCATGTAAGGCTGGGTGAACCTCAAAGTCATCGATCAGGATCGAACTCTACCTCCTGTCCTTTTCACTAACCACTATACTATCGCGGCTCCCATTGGTAGGTGAGTTTGTCTGCTTTTATCAATCAGAGCTGCTCTGGTGGTAGCAATTCTACCAAGGGATCACACAAGCCAGAGAAGTAAAAAAAAAAAATAAAAAGGTCCAACCAATGCTACTCATATATACACACACCTCTTGCCCTAACTAATTTATAGTAACAAAAATAAAATAAAAACCAGAACAAAGCTTAATTTAAGATACAAATAATGAAGAGTCACACTAAGTCACCCTTTTATGCTCTTTCTCTCACAATTTCGTGACACCAAATGGAAAGGCGCTAAAGATCGCATCAATCACAACATCAGTGGCTCAAATCTTGGATTAGAAAATGACCAAAAACTCACGCACATATTTATTGACGCGGGCTCCTAATTGCGCAGTGCACGTAGCATATGCTACTTTTACTATAGCTTGTTTCATAACTCGTGCCCAACTTTTAAAATCGATAGCTTTTTAACTGCTTGTTGTAAGATATTCAAAATTTGCATATAAAGTTATAATGATTAGAACCCAACAGGGAATTAATTCGCATTAAAAAAAAACATTTGGTTATTATTGTTGCTTATTTGATTTATATAAATTATAACGACCCATTGATGTAGTCAAAACTTAATGTTTACAGTATTTTAAGTTAAAAATAGCGAGTAAAAATCCATACACGGTAAAATTACGTGTTTGCACGCTTTCGCCGTGGTTTTTTTTTTTTTACACAATTAGACACTTTAAAAAAACACGAGAAATTGTGTGTTCCATTTCCGTTCATTCATAGGTGGAGACGTGGAACGATAACATTTATCATGAGTCTTAAAATGAAATTCTGCAGTTTACAAAACATCGCAATAAAAATGTATGACTATTTTTGCAAAGAGGCTAAACGAGGAAGATTATTTCATTCTTTAGAAAAGCCTGAGAATAGGACAAGACACATTTTGGATTTATCTAAACGGTCATTTAATCGCTGGATTCAAGCACGTGACCGTCAATGTTCAAAATATACAAAATCACAAGGAAGAGCAAAAATGTTGGATTATTTTGACAGTGAACTTATTAGAAGTGAATTCGCAAAATGTTGGGTATGAATAAAACTGTTACAATAAGAAAATTAAAAGTTTCGCTGAAAAAGAACAACAGTATTGAAATATCAAAGTCTACATTATGGAGGAATGTGAGAGCTGCAGGCTTTACATTCAGAAAGTATTCCAATGGACGAAACATCATCTGTGAGAAGCCACATATAGTAGTCATGAGAAGCAAGTACTTACGCGAAGTAAAAGAGGTGCGCAAGCAAGGTTATGATATTGTGTACTTGGATGAAACATGGATCAATGCTCACCACACTAACCAAAGGGAATGGAAGTTTATAACTTTGATAAACAATGATAATTCTAGTAAACAATGATCCCTCTATAATAATCTTTCTTAATATCTCTATAATAAGCTCTGATCTCTCTAAAAACCCTAAATCTCGTCCTTGAAAATATTCTCAGAAAAAACCCTGCTTCTCCTTAAAATGTTCCGCTTCCAGAAATAATAAGTCCAGCTTAGCTTGAATGTACCCCCATTGTCAATCCCCGTAAACGTGGCATCTCTTGGCTGAACATATGAACATTCTTTATTCTGTTTTCTCCAAATCAATATCTAAGGTATTACGTCAATACCACTTGGATGCCAAAATATAAAACAACTTTTCATACAGGTCTCGCTTAATCAATCGTTGGACATACATGACTGGACACTGCAAGAAAAGCGATAGAGGGAAGAAAAGAGAGAAAAAATACAAGTCGGTTTAAGAAAATGGTTTGGTAGGAAATCAAACAACAATATATTTTTTTTATTGTAAGTAAAAAAAAAAAAGAAAAGAAAAAGTAAAGTACCCCCGTCACGCCAAGTGGCGTATAGGTAATACGGTGTTAGTGATCATAAATTTTACAGACCTTCGGCACATGATTTTTTGGGTTAATGTGGTCGGTATTACGCCTGTGCCGCTTTACTTTCCCAGAAAAATTTCCGGTACCCATTAAAGGCTAGGTGAACCGGAAGCCGTCGGTTGGGACCTTGTCCTTTGTAGTCCAGTTCACTAACCACTGAGCTATCGCGGCTCCCTTTTTTTTATTGTAGATATAGAAAATCATGGAAAGACATGATCACCTACGCTAACAGGCATGGTACTTGATTAAGATGATATTCAAATAATTGATTCATTGGAATACTCCTAGTTTCAAATTGTCAGGATAATTGAGCTTCTATTTCATTAGTTTGCGGCATGGTTTATTTCTGATCTGCCTGGACATATTAATCACAAGTCCCAGGTTAAGTTGCTATACCTTCTATTGCTTTAAAGTGCAAGCTTCTGTACACAACAATGCGTTCAACGCGTGTGTTTCGTCCTATAACTGTTTGTCTGCAATGCAAGTATTCAACCCTACGCTATCCGGGAGATACGTTTCTTAGTAAGAAAATACAGATACACAGTTTATTCACAAGTTGTGTTCATAACCGAATTCTGTAGTCATGAGTGCACGTGCATCAAAAACATCGCCAAAGACAGCAATTTTATAGGTTGCTTAGTTGACCGTGTACTCTAACGCAGGTTTATTGTGACAAGGCGTTGTGTCGAGGATTACCGTTGTGTCAAGGATTACGGATTCGATCCTGCTTCGGGCTGTCTATTTTTCTTTGGTTTTTTTTTTGTGCTGTTGATTATTTGTGAATTTTTATTTCCGAGTGTTGTAAATTGTGTTAAAATGGTTTGGCCACGTGACAAGGCAGAAAGAACGAAAGACAACACAACGAGCCTTCAACAAACGTGAGAACACCAGACCCAGAGATGGGTCGATTGAATATTAGACGCGCTAGAAAACATAACAGCAGCAGAGGCGAACAGAAGAGCAAAACACCGCAAATTATATCTCCCCTCGACGCTGAAAGGCAAATGAGGAAGGAAAGAAGAAGAAATATAAAGGTAAAGGTAAAGTACGAGACTTGAACCGGCGTCTTAGCACGCTAGTTTACACCCATATGTGCTCGGCCGCCTATCCAGAAATGTTCGGATATTTCTGTATAGTGTCGCCTCAAGCATCGAAACTCAGATGCGAAGCGACATTCCTCACCTTCCCAGGATAATACCCTGGTACCCATTTCTGCCAACGGCTGGGTTGACCGTGGGAGTATTTTTTTTTCAAACCACGAGTACAATTCACACTGCTCCCAGCGGAAATCGAACACGGGTTGTCCGAACGTCGGTAGTCCAGAAGGGTGGTTTTCCCAACAAGGCTACCGAGGCCCCCTAGAAGAAATATTTATTCTTAAACTCCAACTTTTGTGAATGGTTATTGTTATTTGGGATTATATGTGTAGGTAATCGAGTCCTTCCAATTGGTAACAGAAGAACAGACTGGTTTGTATACTATCATAGGTATTAAGCTTGTGTTTTCACAGAAAAATGTGGCACAGTTCGATGGAAATCAAATAAATCTAGAAGACGAAGTGGGCCTAATAGATATATAGAGAATATAAAGCAGGTTCAGAATATAAAGCAGGTTCAGAATATAAAGCAGGTTCAGAATATAAAGCAGATTCAGAATATGAAGCAGATTCAGAATATGAAGCAGAATCAGAATATGAAGCAGATTCAGAATATGAGCCAGTGGATGAAATACGCGTACTAATGGCACGTGATCATAAGTGTAATGTACACTTTTGGCATAAAGTGCAACACTATAAAAGTGCACTTAAAAAATGCTTGTGAAAACTATAACATAAGATTAGCACATCAAAGTCAGAAACTGTAAAGAAAAGTATATTACCAACCCCCACTTAATATAACATAAAAGTATTAAGCAGGTAAAAAGATGTGACACTTGGGAAGAAAATTCATAGAAGAATATTATAAAAAACTTCATATTAGTATAATATAGTATACAGTTCGTTCGTTCGTTCGCTTTCGTCAGCTTTGACCTCTGACGAAGTCCCACCCACTCAATTTTGTGTGTAAAGTCTGTTTTATCCCATTACAGGATGCCCCTCGCCATGCAGGCAGATTTACTCCGACTTCAGAGGTACTAATTTTTAGGGAATTAGTAAAACCCAGGTATCCTCGCCAGGGTACGAACCCCGGCTGTTGCCGTGGTAAGCCAACCGCCTATCGATTGCGCTAACCGGACACCAGATAGTATACAGTATAATATAAACTTCATATACTTCAAAAATAAAGAAAAACTTCAACAAAATGCCATAAAGATGATGCAGTCGACATTTGTTAAAAAAAAAAAAAAAGCAAACAGAAAAAATGGAATAAAACTATTTTAAAAAGTATCTCTCTGCCATGACTATATTCATCATCATCATGTGTTATGCCGGTTGGATTAGGTAATCATGCCCTTCCGCAATCTTCTATCCACAGTGCATCTTATCAATTCTGCTGTTGACTGTTTTCCATGCCACGATTCCGAGCTATTCTAGTATCTGCTCTCGCTGTTATCTGCGATCTCTCTTTTCCTTTTATTTTGCCAGTTGTAACCAAGAACTGCGACTTTCCTCTTCTCATGATGTACCAGAAAAATGCCGATTGTTTCTTTCTGATGTTTCTTTAGGAGCTTAATTTTTTGTGTTATCCTCTTTGAGAATATCATCTCAAATTTTTTTAGCTGGGCAGGTAACATTCAGCATGCTTCTAAGAATTCCCACCTCTGTGACGTCTAATCGTCTTTTCGTTTGTACTATTATAGTGTCATTAAGAAATATGATTCTAGTATAAAGTGCAGGAGATGTGTATAGGAAGAAATGTTTGATAATGATAATTCATATTATCAGGCAGAGTTAGAAATAATGATATCAGAAACAGAATTCATATTATCAAGCAGAGTTAGAAATAATGATATCAGAAACAGGGATTTCATTATGAAGACTTTATTATCATGTAATACCATATCGATTGGGAGCCGCGATAGCTCAGTGGTTAGTGAACTGGACTACAAAGGACAAGAGGTAGGGTTCGATCACAACCGACGGCTCTGGGTTCACCCAGCCTTTAATGGGTACCGGATTTTTTTCTTCTGGGAAAGTAAAGCGGCACGGGCGTAATACCGACCACATTACCCCAAAAATCATGCGCCGAAGGTCTGTAAAATTTATGGTCACTAACATCATATTCCCTATACGCCACATGGCGTGACGGGGGTACTTTCATTTTTTTTTTTTACCATATCGATTGGAGTAGGCGATCATGTTCTCCCATTATTTTCTGTCCACACTACATCTATCAATTCTGTATATTCTCTCTTTGTCTTTCTTTCTGATGCTCTTTAAAGATATTGACTATATAATCGACACGATTATAATTGCCAGAGATTATAATGTAAGGGTTTTAAATTATTAGGGGATTATAGCTGAAACTATTTTAAACGTTAGTGATTATAACTGCGATAATTACAACTTGAAGGAATAATGCCTGGCGAAATTATGAAAATATAGTATCTTAACTGTCTAGATTACAGGTGTTCATGATTACAAACTTCGTCATTATAAAACCGAACTTCCGACTTTCTTTTTATTATACACCCCCTCCCCTCCCTTTAAAAAAACACACAAAAAAACTGACTTTTTACTTTTATTATAATTCGTTATGAAGTGTAAGCACCTGCACACTGTAACGTTATATGCGGGGGCGGTAGGGAAACTAAATGCAAAAATACAATTTATTAGCAGGAACAACAAATAGGAGAATATATATACTTATACCCTTACATATCTGTGTGTGTGTGTTGTTTGTTGTTCCCGCTGAAGGTCTATTGAGTCGAAACGTCGTTCAAATTTGTGTCGTCCATTAATTACGTAAAGCTTTAACCATTCCATTTAAAATATATATATATTTTTAAATTTCTCCTTTTGTGGGATGAAACTCTGGTAGCAGAATATATGGTTTTTAAATATTTCTTTCTGTAATGGAGACCCTTGGGTTTTTTTAGTCATTGGTTCGTTTGGTTTTATATGAATATGTTTTGTGGCGTGAAACTCTGGTAGCAAGAAACTCAATTTTTTTCACCTGTCTTTTTATGATACGAGAAGTAGCATGGGCATTAAAAGCCTACCGCGCGAGTTATGAAGTTACAAAACTAGTGGGACAGTATATCACTAGAACCAAGGTTTATTTTTTAAGAGCCCCGTCATGCTCAGTGTGTGACAAAAAATGGAATATTGTGTATAGTGTTCAATTGTTTCTTGACCATCCACGAATTAGATAATAAATCCGGTACCCATTTAAGGCTGGGTGTACCCGGAAGCCGTCGATCAAGATCGAATCAGACCTCTTCTCCTCTGTAGTCCAGTTCACTAACCACTGAGCTATCGCGGCTCCAGTCGGTGGGAAGAATAAAACTGACAAGACATCTTCGATAAGCTAGTCCACTATACATGGCTTCCCTGTTATTATAACCAACTACTATTCGTGCTGTTTCGTCCTAAATGTTTGTCTGCAACGCAAGTATTCAGCCCTACCCTATCCGGGAGATACTTGTCTTAACAGGAAAACTATTTCCGAGCTGTGATCGCAGCCTTATGCTATAGTCATGGGAAAGCCTTCGCGAAAAGACATTGCCTACGAAGCTAATTTTTTTAGTTAGCTGAGTGGCAGTGTTCCCTAGCGTTTGGCTTTTCGTGGCGAGGCGCTGTGCCACTGAGTACGGGTTCGATCCTGCTGCTTGGTCCATATTTTTTTCTGTTGTTGATTATTTGTCATTTTTTCCGAGTGCTGTAAACATACCTCTTCCTCTGAATTGATTCACTGATTATCGCCTCGGAAGTTTCCCTCTATAATAATATTCATTTATTATTATTTGTCTCCAGTCTATTATAACCAATAAGTATATTCTCTTGTTATTCAGCTTCAACAGCTATGTGAATCGAGTGCATTTTTTCCAGTTGGATTAAACCGACGAGTTCTTCACCAAAGCGTAAATTTTCTTATTTTCTAGCTTTTTTTCTTTCCTTCGGTTCAATAAAAGATATAGCGCATAGATTTTCAACTGCGCAACCGCAAAGAAATATGTAAACGAGCGCTGTAACGACCATATGCTGAGTGAGTATTTGACCTAAATCTGAACAGGAGATAAGAAAATATTTACTGTTCTAAAGTATCATGGTTCAACTAAAGAAAGAAATGTAAGGAATGCTCGGTTATGATGCGCAATAACTTGTTAAGTCAGAGTTCTGGTTATTATTAGATTTACATAGGGTTAACGGACAGTGTTCAGGATCCGTGATAGCTCAGTGGTAAATGAACTGGACTATTAAGGACAAAAGGTCGGGTTCGATCCTGATCGATGGCTTCCAGGTTCACCCAGCCTTAAATGGGTACCGGATTTTTTTTTTCTGGAAAAGTAAAGCGGCACGGGAGTAATACTGACAACATTACCTAAAAAAAATCACGTGTTGAAGGTTTGTAAAAATTATGGTCACTAATACCATATAACCTGTGCATTGGGAAAATAAGATTAAAATTTAGAAACCAACAGAAGAGGTCAATTACACATAAAATTGATAGTCATAAACTGAAAGATGAAGCAATAAAGGAAAAGTTTAACATAGAGCTAAGTAATTGTTATTCAGCACTTGGTGAAATAGACTTAGATATCAATGAAATGTGGGACTCACAGAGCAAAATACTAATGACAGCAGCAGAAGCAAGTGCTGGACTGAAGAAAATGGAAAAACGAGCTTGGATCTCAGACACCACATGGAAATACATCAAAGAAAGAAGAGAAGCGAAGAGAGCCATGACTAATGTAAAGACAGATCTTGGAAAGGTTCTGGCAAAAGCAACATACAAAGAATTAGACAACAAAGTGAAAAGTTCGGCAAGAAGAGATACAAGAGCTTATATAGACAACTTGGCAGAGAAAGCAGAGACAGCTGCAATTACAGGAGACAGCAGAACTCTTTATACTGTACAAAAGATGCTGACAAACACCTATACATCCAGTGGAACACCAATTCTAGACAAATCTGGATTAATGCTAACAACAAGCGCAGACATAAAAGCCCGTTGGGCGGAACACTTCAAAGAAATTCTTAACCGTCCACTACCTCACAGTTTAATAGATTTTGAAGCTGAAACACCAGCAGCAGAATTAGATGTAAATTTAGATGACTTCACCTTGAGTGAAATAGAAACCACCTTAAAGCTAATGACCAATAACAAGGCTGCTGGAGAGGATAAGTTAACAGCTGAGATCCTCAAGGCAATTGATAGCCATAATTTAATACATCTCCAAAAAATGTTCAACATCATTTGGAAAACAGAGAAGACGCCTCATAAATGGAAAAAAGGAATCATTGTTAAGATCCCAAAAAAGGGCAATCTTAGAGATTGTAACAATTGGAGAGGCGTGACACTTTTGTCAGTTGCCTCAAAATTATTCTGTAAAATCATCCTAAATAGAATAAAGGATTCAATAGATACAGTAATGCGTGAAGAACAGGCTGGGTTTAGAAAAGGGAGAAGCTGTCTTGACCACATTTTCACTCTACGACTTATATTGGAGGAACACATTGAAAAGCAAAAACCTTTTGTACTTAACTTCATCGACTTCAAAAAAGCATTTGATAGTATTCATAGAGATTCTTTGTGGAAAATTCTGAAGCAATATGGCTTACCATCAAAAATCATAAATATTATCAAAGACATGTATGATGGTTACACATGTGCAGTTCGAACAGAGGAAGGACTGAGCGAATGTTTCCCAATAGAAACTGGGGTTAAACAAGGATGTATTTTATCGCCCTTGTTATTTGGAATTGTTATGGACTTCATAATGAAGAAATGCTGCACTGGTAATAAAGGCATCGAATGGATACAAGGAGACCATTTGGAGGACCTGGACTTTGCTGATGACATAGTTCTCATCAGCAATCAGATAAAAACGATGCAGGAAAACACAAATGAACTATCATCAATAGCCAGCAAAATTGGGCTTGAGGTCAATCATGAAAAGACTAAAGTCATGAAAAGTTTAATTCCAACAAGTGACAAAATATACATGGAAAACAAACCAGTAGAAGAGATCGATCACTTCATCTATCTTGGAAGTCACATTGATCGAGAAGGGGATACGAGCAAAGAAATTAGAATCAGACTGGCTAAAGCAGCAATGTCTTTCAGAAGCCTTGAAAAGTTGTGGAAATCAAAACTCATTAGCACAAACACAAAACTTAGGCTATTCAAATCAAATGTACTATCAACCCTTACGTATGCGTGTGAAAGCTGGAAAACAACAAGAGATATAGAAACAAAGTTGAACGCATTCGAAAATAAATGTCTAAGGAAAATACTTGGTATAGAATGGAACGAATTCAAAACAAACGAGGAAATTAGAGAAATCGCCAATCAACCACTAATATCTTCAGTAATAAAGAAAAGACGATGGTCATACGTTGGACATGTGATGAGAAGAGATAATAATCGAATAGCAAAGCAAGCCCTCATATGGGAAACAACAGGTAAAAGAAAAAGAGGAAGACCCAGGGAGACACTGAGAAGAACATTGATGAGAGAGGCAAGAGCAGCAGGAATCGGCTCCCTCAATGAGATAGAACTGCTTGCACAGAACAGAGACAGATGGCGAGATTTGATAAAATATCTTTAAAAGAAAACTGCTAGAACAAAAATTCATATAGGAGAAGGTGTATCTTGGTCTACGCCCTATGGGCCGGTTACGGCTCGAAAGGTCAATAGATAGATAGAATACCATATTCCCTACACGCCACTTGACGTGACTGACAACTTTACTTTTTTTCACTTAATGTAGAATGTTCGATGTGCGATGAAGATAATCTTACAACTTGTTTACATAGAAGTAAATACTTATACAGGGTGACTCACTCGCTACAGAACCGGACATTTTAAAAATAACTTTATCAAAAACAATCTCTCTTCCAGAGTATATTAACACATTTTCCACCTGACCTCTGTGACCTCACATGTGCTGTATATTAATAATCACGAACAACAACCGTTTTGTGTAGGCATCATCTGCCCAATGACGGAGATCATCAGTGTGGAGCGGCTGAAAAGCGTGTCACAACAAATAGATGCCACACATACACACAACTGATGCATTTCCTTTCATGTCTCACAAACAATTAACGTTTTCTAATTTCGGTGAATGTTTTCATTGGAGCAAGACATTTTTTTAACAGGAAATTTCGATTTAGGTAGCGAGTCAGACAACCTCTATTTCTTTACACTTCAAGTCACGTTAACTATCTCATGACGGAGTCTATGAGTCACGATCAATGGACTCAACTTTGTTCTAGGACTATAATCACTGTACTCGGCCAAAACCCCATCACCATGACCAAAACCCATCACGGACGTTGTGACAACCTGTGTTCGATTCCCGTTGGAAGCAGTGTCAATTGTACTAATGGTTGAAACCCCCCCCCCCCCCCCCCGGGTCGACCCAGCCGCTGGCAGAAGTGGGTACCAGGGTAGTACTCTGGGAAGGTTAGGAATGCCACCTCGCACCCTGTGTTTCGATGCTTGAAGCGTCGCTGTCCAGAAGTCTCTGAACACTTTTAGATAGGCGGCCGAGCACATATGGGTAAAAACTCACGTGCTAAGACGCCGATTCAAGTCTCGTACTTTACCTTTACTCATCATCTCTTTCCTAATATCAGGAAAATCTCAGTACACAAACTTAGCAGCTCTGACGTTTGCCATACTAGTGATGGTAGGAATTTCTTTCTATCTTCCTATTTTTATTTTTAATTTGGTACGGGTGGAGACCTACAACCTACTACACTGTTCCATTTTTCCCTGTCTCGCATTCTGTGTTCAGACAAAATCGAGACCCGTCTCTACTTAATTGTATCATTCAAGCTCCGTTTTCGCCGACGCTTGTTGTAAGAGGTGACTAAGAAGGTTATGGTCAAGGTTTTCGCCGACGCTTGTTGTAAGAGGTGACTAAGGAGGTTATGGTCAAGGTTTTCGCCGACGCTTGTTGTAAGAGGTGACTAAGGAGGTTATGGTCAAGGGTTTCGCCGACGCTTGATGTAAGAGGTGACTAAGGAGGTTATGGTCAAGGTTTTCGCCGACGCTTGTTGTAAGAGGTGACTAAGGAGTTTATGGTCAAGGGTTTCGCCGACGCTTGTTGTAAGAGGTGACTAAGGAGTTTATGGTCAAGGGTTTCGCCGACGCTTGTTATAAGAGGTGACTAAGAAGGTTATGGTCAAGGTTTTCGCCGACGCTTGTTGTAAGAGGTGACTAAGGAGGTTATGGTCAAGGGTTTGGCCGACGCTTGTTGTAAGAGGTGACTAAGGAGGTTATGGTCAAGGGTTTCGCCGACGCTTGTTGTAAGAGATGACTAAGGAGGTTATGGTCAAGGGTTTCGCCGACGCTTGTTCTAAGAGGTGACTAAGGAGGTTATGGTCAAAGGTTTTCGCTGACGCTTGATGTAAGAGGTGACTAAGGAGGTTATGGTCAAGGGTTTCGCTGACGCTTGTTCTAAGAGGTGACTAAGGAGATTATGGTAAAGGTTTTCGCTGACGCTTGATGTAAGAGGTGACTAAGGAGGTTATGGTCAAGGGTTTTGCCGACGCTTGTTCTAAGAGGTGACTAAGGAGGTTATGGTCAAGGGTTTCGCCGACGCTTGTTCTAAGAGGTGACTAAGGAGGCTATGGTCAAGGTTTTCGCCGACGCTTGATGTAAGAGGTGACTAAGGAGGTTATGGTCAAGGGTTTCGCCGACGCTTGTTCTAAGAGGTGACTAAGGAGGTTATAATAAAGGTTTTCGCCGACGTTTGATGTAAGAGGTGACTAAGGAGGTTATGGTCAAGGGTTTCTCCGACGCTTGTTGTAAGAGGTTACTAAGGAGGTTATGGTCATGGTTTGCGCTGGTGCTTCAGAATTCGTACATCTGAGCTAAAGCCACCTTTATTATTTTTTTTTGGTCTATTGAGTGGCGGGTATGCATCATACTTTTGAGTGTGCTGAGGAAGGTATCTGAGCTCTATGGAGTTGTCCCTATGTGCAATAAGGATGATCTGTGTTGACTAGACTAAACCGTTAAAAGTACATTGTCTGATTGATTGTGTCAGGCCTGGCAGGCATGCTATATACCGGCACCAACTCTGTTCTCGTTTCTTCACAATGAAGAGGATTTATGGTATTTGCCAGGGTCTTTGATTGGGTTGAATAGTAAAGATAGTGCAATGACAACATGCTGCTGCTCAGGTCATACTTTATTACAACCCTTTTGACCTTGTCATGTATCGAACTCTCATGAACTTTATTTGAAGAACAAAGTATAGTATCTATTTAGAAAGCTATCCTACACCAGATCTTCTTATTAATCAATTTCTCTTCGGATTATTCTCTTCTGAACCTTGGCTATTTCAATGTAAACTGCTGCTAACGTTCATTTTCTCCAGGGTTGAAATGGATGCGAAAGGTAAAGGTCAAGTACGAGACTTGAACCGGCGTCTTAGCACGCGAGTTTCCACCCATATGTGCTCGGCCGCCTATCCAGAAATGTTCGGAGATTTCTGGATAGTGTCGCTTCAAGCATCGAAACTCACGATGCTAGGCGACATTTTTCACCTTCCCAGGGTAATACCCTGGTACCCATTTCTGCCAACGGCTAGGTCGACCATGGACGTATTTTTTACCCAACCACGAGTACAACTCACACTGCTCCCAGCGGGAATCGAACACGGGTTGTCTGAACGTCGGTAGTCCAGTCGTCTGGTTTTCCCAACTAGGCTACAGAGGCCCATCAAAAATGTGGAACTCTTCACGAATTTGCGCGTCATCCTTGCGCAGAGGCCATGCTAATCTTCTCTGTATCGTTAACATAACAATATAAGATGTAAAAGTATCGCTTCAATGTAGCTTTAAATCCGATCGCTATGTTCATATCCTTCCACATTGGCTTCAAGTTTTACGTTGGCTTGTTGAACTCTTGCTCGGGCTTCGATTGGTGATCTTCTTGACGTCCACCCGTTAAGTGGGCGTGTATGCGTGTACTTCTTTCCTTTCGCATTTGCCTTTCAGCGTCGAGGGCATATATAATTTGCAATCTTTTGTTCTTCTGTTAGCCTCTGCTGTTGTTATGTTTTCTAGTGTTTCTAATTTTCCGTCAATCCATCTTTTTCGTGGTCGGCCCTTAGGTCTGGTGTTCTCGAAACTTTTATTGAAGGCTCTTTGAGTTGTGTTTTGATCTCTCTGACGTGTCACATGGCCAAAACATTTTATCTGTTGTTTCTTTATATATTCTATGGCGGGGGAATCTGGTGCGATTGAATGCGGTGATCATCGCACAATAAGCCTTAAGAGTCACATGACTAAGATATTACTAACAATCATCATGCGAAGAGTGCGAAACAAAATCAGCGATGAACAGTGTGGTTTTGTTGAAGGTAAAGGAACGAAATGCCATATATATCATAAGATCTTTAGTAGAAAGAGCCAAAGAGGTGAAAACAGATCTATACCTATGTTTCATAGATTATTCCAAGGCATTTGACAAAGTAAAGCACCAAGAAATAATCAAAATTTTAGAAAGCATAAACGTAGACAGCAAAGATCTAAGAATACTAAAGAACATGTACTGGTAACAAACAGCGGCCATAAGAACTGGAAACCAATTGGGAATGTTTCAACAATTAAAACAGGGTGTTAGACAAGGTTGTGTGCTGTCACCAGAATTGTTTAATAATTATAGTGAGATTATGTTAAGATCCATAAGGGGCATGCCTTGAATAACAATTGGAGGTCATAATATAAATTATCTAAGTTATGCTGATGATACAGTCTTAACCGTTAAGAGTGAAAATGAGTTACAAGAAATGTTGGACTATATAGTGAAAGAAAGCAAAAATAAAGGACTCAGCCTTAGTAGCAAAAAGACAGAAGTAATGGTAACAACAAAGAAAAAGACATCACCTCAGTGCAAAATAAAGACAAGTGGAACAATATTAAAACAGGTAAATGAATTTAAATATTTGGGAACTTTGTGTTAACCTCAGACGGAAGATGCACAAAAGAGGTGAGATGCAGAATGGCTCAGGCAAAAGCAGCTTTCCAAAAAATGAGGAAAATACTATTCAATCCATTTTTGACAATAGAAACAAGAAAAAGAGTTCTTAAATGTTATGTAGAGCCAGTCTTAACATATGGATGTGAATCATGGACAATAGGACAACAGACAAAAAAATCACTGGAGTCTGTAGAAATGTGGTTTTACAGAAGAATATTGAGAATATCATGGACAGCTAAAAAGAGTAATGAAAATGTTCTGAAATAGGTCAAAGCAAAAGGAGAGCTAATTTCCAATATTAGGAAGAAACAATCATCATTTTTTGGCCATGTAATGAGAAGAGAACAACTGGAATATATTGTAACAAATGGAAAAATTGAGGGACGAAGAGATAGAGGGAATCAAAGAGAGAAAATACCAGACAGCTTAAGAGAATGGCTAGGCAGAAGGTCAACAACTGAAATGATAAATAACTATCGAGATCGAAAGTTGTGGAGAGACATGACCACCTAAACCAGTAGGTCCGTTACCTGATGATGATGATGGCGGGGGATTATCTTAGCTTTTTTCTCAGTTCTTCCTTTCTGATCTTATCTTTCAAGCTGTTTGCCGTCGTTCGTTTCATCATTCAAACACATTTAATCTCAGTAGATGTTATTTTTTCTTATTGTTCTTGCATCAAAGAACCAGGACTGACATTGGTAGCACAACGTTGGGATGAATATTGCATTGTAGCAGTGCCTGTTTTGCCTCTAGAATTATCTCCTTGTTTGATGATAGTGGTGATTAAATTGTCCAATTATTTGACAAACTTTGTTGCATCTTGAGTTTATTTCTGTTGTTTGTGAATTGCCCTTTTCACTAGACTTCCCAATATTTAAATTCCTCTACTTGTTTTAGCTGTCTGCTGTCTATAGTTATATTGATGTTCCTTTTTTCTTTTGTAATATTTATGACTGATTTGTTGATTTACTTATTATATTTTTTGACTGGGCTGTTGAGTCTATTTATGTGTTCGTGTTCCTATGTTTCCATGTATTAGTGTCTTATCGTCTGCAAATAGAAGCTCGTTGATCTCCTCTGCCTCTGATGGGTTGGTTAACGTGCATTTATATTCCATGTATGTAATAAACACTAAAGAAGGTGGGGGTGGAGGGAGATAGTACGATACCCTGTTTAACACTTGATCTAACTTCGATTTGGTCTGTATAACCTGCTGCTGTTCTGACTGTGCAGCTACTGTTTATGTAGATACTTTTAATTACGTTAGCTACACATTGTAAAACAAAATAAAGTAAAGTATAGGGGATGAACATGCATATATGAAATATGGTGTTAGTGACCATCAATTTTACAGACCCTCGGCACATGATTTTTTAAAATATTTTTTTTAGGGGGGGGGGGGAGGGGGGGGGGGGGGGTAATGTGGTCGGATTACGCCCGTGCCGCTTTACTTTTCCAGAGTAAAAATCCGGTCCCCATTAAAGGCTGGTAGCAACACGTTGGCTTATTCCCAATGTTGTTAGTATCTACCACAGCTGTTCTCTATTTACTCGGTCGAATGCTTTTTCCTGATCAATGAAAGCGATGTACACATTTTGATTGTGTTCTGTCGTTTCTTCTAAAAGAGAAGGTGTTTTAAGGTGAATAGAGCGTCATTTAAGAATCGATTTACTGCAGTTCTGTTATTGGTCTCAAGCTTTTCCCCACAATTTTGACCTACAACTTTCCTACATGACTGAGAAGCGGATGTACCTCTATATTGATCGTAATCTCTCTTGCTACCTTTATTTTCCCATATTGGTGTGGTGATTGACTGTTGCATGTTCACTAGTTTGCGATAACTGCATCTTTCGGTCTGACACATCCATTTTCGACATGGGTAAATTTTCCTGAATAATTGTGCCCTGTCAGCGACCATTTAGCCTACTCTTTCGATTTTAAACTGCCTAGACGTCGGTAGAGTTGGTGAGTGCACACGGGTTCACTCCTGTTTTTGTCTTTATCTTCCAAACGTCCGCTATATATAAGCACTGTAACATTTTTGATCAGGTCCTTGATGTTAGCGGAGCCTTTAACAAGATATTTTTTAGGGGAACACATATAATAAATCACATAATATCAAAATTAATATGTAAGACTTCTTTAAAAAACGTAAAAAGATTTTTTTTTTCAATTTATTTTATAAAAATTAAATCCGAGAGCGCGCTAAATTTCTGACAAACATGACGCCATTTTGGAAGTTGACAATTCATAACTCTTCGACCGAGTGTCTAAAATTGATTATAAAATGCCATCTAATGATTCTGACTGAATCCCTATTTTGGATCTAAGTACCGATAGTAATGATATCATCACATACGGGGAATTGTTAAATGATGACGACGAAGGTATTGACCTTGATTCAACAAACAATAATCGGAGTGAGGTATGTTGACATCGTGTGTGTGTCGCAATTGGAAATGTGTATTTTTCCCATGTTATTCTGTTAGGATGGAAGATGCAGCACATACATACAAAGCAGAATAACTTAGGCCAAAATAGCATTTCAGAAAATGAAAAATATCGTATGCAACAAATCTATGTAAATATAAATGAGAAAGAAAGTTCATCGGTGCCTTATAGAACTAATTCTGACATATGGAAGCGAATCATGGACAATAGACAAACAAATGAAAAGACGATTATAGGCCACAGAGATGGGATTTCTCAGAAGAATGTTGAAAGTTCCCTGGACAGCTAAAAAGACCAATGAGGAAGTTCCCAAAGAGGCCAACACAAAAAGGGAGCTCTTAAAAAACACTGGAAAGAGGCAATCAACATTTTTCGGGAACATCATGAGAAGAGAAAAGTTGGAACACTTGGTTACAACTGGCAAAAAAGAAGGATCGCGGACGACAAAGAGTGAAAATACTGGATAGCTTGGTTTCATTGCATGGAAAACAGTCAACAACAGAACTGATACGATGCACTGTAGATAGAAGATTGTGGAAGGATATGGTCGCCTATGCCAACCGGTATGGCACATGATGATGATGAAACAAGTATTTCAACTTTCTCCTTCTCATGATATGCTCAAAAAATGTTGACTGTTTCTTTCTAATGATTTTAAGAGCTTCCTTTTTGTGTTGGCCTCTTAAAAAATTTCCTGACTGGTCTTTTTAGCAGCACAGACAAGGTTATGTCCCTGTATTATATATTAACAAAAGCAGCTTTCCATAAAATGAAGAAGATACTGAAGAGGATTGTGGAAGGGCATGATCGCCAACGCCAACCGGTACGGTATATGATGATGATTGTGTTAGGTGTCTGAATGCAATTTGTGGCATTTTTGTGTGCTTTTATGGATATAAAAAAAAGTATTTAATATTTGAAACAAAAGAAAAAAAAAAGGTTAACATTTGTATTGTACTTCAATTACTTATTTTCTTCACCTAGCAACAGTTGCTATGGAAATGTTTGCATCAGTTCACTACTAAATAGAAATATCAGTCCTTTTTTTTTTTTTACAACCATAATGATGAACTAAGTAATTTATATTACATTTTCAGAAGAGTTAATTTATGTATAATTTATCCAGTTATGCTTTTGCTATCTAATAGAACACAATGTATTGAGTTATATGCGGGTCATCATCATTGCACTTCGAACATGTCAATAGGTGTTTAGGTGCTCAGATCCCCTCCTCTGCAGGTCTCGCAGTGTCCAGCGACTGACGACTTCAGTTCTGTGTTGGTTGATTAAATATAATTTGTAGCTTTAGCTACTAAATATTGATCTAGTTAATTAATGAATAAGTACATATTTATCTGTTTATCAACAGATCAACATTCACTCACCTGTTTATGTGACTCAGAAGTTTCACCCTAATGTTTCACCTGTTCATGTGACTCAGAAGTTTCACTCTTATGTTTCACCTGTTCATGTGACACCAGAAGTTTCACTCTTATGTTTCACCTGTTCATGTGACACCAGAAGTTTCATTCTTGTGTTTCACCTGTTCTTGTGACAGCAGAAGTTTCATCCTTATGTTTCACCTGTTCATGTGACTCAGAAGTTTCACTCTTATGTTTCACCTGTTCATGTGACTCAGAAGTTTCACCTTAATGTTTCACCTGTTCATGTGACACCAGAAGTTTCACCCTTATGTTTCACCTGTTCATGTGACACCAGAAGTTTCACTCTTGTGTTTCACCTGTTCATGTGACACCAGAAGTTTCACTCTTGTGTTTCACCTGTTCTAGTGACAGCAGAAGTTTCACCCTTATGTTTCACCTGTTCATGTGACTGAAAAGTATCACCCTAATGTTTCACCTGTTCATGTGACACCAGAAGTTTCACCCTTATGTTTCACCTGTTCATGTGACAGTAGAAGTTTCACCCTTATGTTTCACCTGTTCATGTGACTCCAGAAGTTTCAGTCTTATGTTTCACCTGTTCATGTGACACAAGAAGTTTCACCATTATATTTCACCTGTTCATGTGACTCAGAAATTTCACCCTTATGTTTCACCTGTTCATGTGACTCAGAAGTTTCACCCTTATGTTTCACCTGTTCATGTGACTCATAAGTTTCACCCTTATGTTTCACCTGTTCATGTGACTCAGAAGTTTCACCTGTTCATGTGACTCAGAATTTTCACCCTTATGTTTCACCTGTTCATGTGATTCAGAAGTTTCACCCTTATGTTTCACTTGTTCATGTGACTCAGAAGTTTCTCCCTTATGTTTCACCTGCTCATGTGACTCAGAAGTTTATCCCTTATGTTTCACCTGTTCATGTGACTCAGAAGTTTCACCCTTATGTTTCACCTGTTCACGTGACACCAGAAGTTTCAGTCTTATGTTTCACCTGTTGACTCAGAAGTTTCACCCTTATGTTTCACCTGTTCATGTGACTCAGAAGTTTCACTCTTATGTTTCACCTGTTCACGTGACACCAGAAGTTTCACCCTCATGTTTCACCTGTTCATGTGACTCAGAAGTTTCACCCTTATGTTTCACCTGTTCATGTGACACCAGAAGCTTCACTCTTGTGTTTCACCTGTTCTAGTGACAGCAGAAGTTTCACCCTTATGTTTCACCTGTTCATGTGACACCAGAAGTTTCACCCTTATGTTGACGAACATTTAGACAGTACATCAAGGATAAACCTTCCGCACCACCCACACAAGGGAGCCGCGTTAGCTCAGTGGTTAGTGAACTGGACTACAAAGGACAAGAGGTAGGGTTCGATCCCAATCGACGGCTATCGATTAAGACCACCCAAACTGTTACTGCTGGATAAAGTAGGTTTGACGATGAGACCAAAGAGAAATGAAATGTGAATTGTAGTTGTAATGTGTTTGTGTTGGTTTCCGACCATCTGAGGTAGGTCATGTTTTAGTGGGATTTACTTGCTGAGATTATGTATTTATATCATTATCACGATGTTTTACTTGCTGAGATTATGTCTCTATATCATTATCATTGTGTTTTACTTTCTGAGATTATGTCTCTATATCATTATCATTATGTTTTACTTGCTGAGATTATGTCTCTATATCATTATCATTGTGTTTTACTTGCTGAGATTATGTCTCTATATCATTATCATTGTGTTTTACTTGCTGAGATTATGTCTCTATATCATTATCATTGTGTTTTACTTGCTGAGATTATGTCTCTATATCATTATCATTATGTTTTACTTGCTGAGATTATGTCTCTATATCATTATCATTATGTTTTACTTGCTGAGATTATGTCTCTATATCATTATCATTGTGTTTTACTTGCTGAGATTATGTCTCTATATCATTATCATTATGTTTTACTTGCTGAGATTATGTCTCTATATCATTATCATTATGTTTTACTTGCTGATATTATGTCTCTATATCATTATCATTATGTTTTACTTGCTGATATTATGTCTCTATATCATTATCATTGTGTTTTACTTGCTGAGATTATGTCTCTATATCATTATCATTGTGTGTTTTATTTGCTGAGATTATGTCTCTATATCATTATCATTGTTTTACTTGCTGAGATTATGTCTCTATATCATTATCATTGTATTACTTGCTGATATTATGTCTCTATATCATTATCATTGTTTTACTTGCTGAGATTATGTCTCTATATCATTATCATTGTTTTACTTGCTGAGATTATGGTTCTATATCATTATCATTGTTTTACTTGCTGAGATTATGTCTCTATAACATTATCATTGTGTTTTACTTGCTGAGATTATGTCTCTATATCATTATCATTGTGTTTTACTTGCTGAGATTATGTCTCTATATCATTATCATTGTGTTTTACTTGCTGAGATTATGGTTCTATATCATTATCATTGTGTTTTACTTGCTGAGATTATGTCTCTATAACATTATCATGATGTTTTACTTGCTGAAATTATGTCTCTATAACATTATCATTGTGTTTTACTTTCTGAGATTATGTCTCTATAACATTATCATTGTGTTTTACTTGCTGAGATTATGTCTCTATAACATTATCATTGTGTTTTACTTGCTGAGATTATGTCTCTATAACATTATCATTGTGTTTTACTTGCTGAGATTATGTCTCTGTATCATTATCATTGTGTTTTACTTGCTGATATTATGTCTCTATATCATTATCATTGTGTTTTACTTGCTGAAATTATGTCTCTGTATCATTATCATTGTGTTTTATTTGCTGAGATTATGGTTCTATATCATTATCATTGTGTTTTACTTGCTGAGATTATGTCTCTATATCATTATCATTGTGTTTTACTTTCTGAGATTATGTCTCTATATCATTATCATGATGTTTTACTTGCTGAGATTATGTCTCTATATCATTATCATTGTGTTTTACTTGCTGAGATTATGTCTCTATATCATTATCATTGTGTTTTACTTGCTGAGATTATGTCTCTATATCATTATCATTGTGTTTTACTTTCTGAGATTATGTCTCTATATCATTATCATGATGTTTTAGTTGCTGAGATTATGTCTCTATATCATTATCATTGTGTTTTACTTTCTGATATTATGTCTCTGTATCATTATCAAAACGATGCAGGAAAACACAAATGAACTATCATCAATAGCCAGCAAAATTGGGCTTGAGGTCAATCATGAAAAGACTAAAGTCATGAAAAGTTTAATTCCAACAAGTGACAAAATATACATGGAAAACAAACCAGTAGAAGAGATCGATCACTTCATCTATCTTGGAAGTCACATTGATCGAGAAGGGGATACGAGCAAAGAAATTAGAATCAGACTGGCTAAAGCAGCAATGTCTTTCAGAAGCCTTGAAAAGTTGTGGAAATCAAAACTCATTAGCACAAACACAAAACTTAGGCTATTCAAATCAAATGTACTATCAACCCTTACATATGCGTGTGAAAGCTGGAAAACAACAAGAGATATAGAAACAAAGTTGAACGCATTCGAAAATAAATGTCTAAGGAAAATACTTGGTATAGAATGGAACGAATTCAAAACAAACGAGGAAATTAGAGAAATCGCCAATCAACCACTAATATCTTCAGTAATAAAGAAAAGACGATGGTCATACGTTGGACATGTGATGAGAAGAGATAATAATCGAATAGCAAAGCAAGCCCTCATATGGGAAACAACAGGTAAAAGAAAAAGAGGAAGACCCAGGGAGACACTGAGAAGAACATTGATGAGAGAGGCAAGAGCAGCAGGAATCGGCTCCCTCAATGAGATAGAACTGCTTGCACAGAACAGAGACAGATGGCGAGATTTGATAAAATATCTTTAAAAGAAAACTGCTAGAACAAAAATTCATATAGGAGAAGGTGTATCTTGGTCTACGCCCTATGGGCCGGTTACGGCTCGAAAGGTCAATAGATAGATAGATAGATCATTATCATTGTGTTTTACTTGCTGAGATTATGTCTCTATATCATTATCATTGTGTTTTACTTGCTGAGATTATGTCTCTATATCATTATCATTGTGTTTTACTTGCTGAGATTAGGACTAGATATCATTATAATTATGCTTTACCACATGTGATTATGTCTCTATATCATTATGTTTTACCTGCTGAGATTATGTCACTATATAACTATCATTATGTTTCAGCTGTTGAGATTATGTCACTATATCCTTACTATTGTGTTTTACCTGCTGAGATTATCTCACTATATTATGATCATCATGTATTGTCTATATATAGTTAGCATCATGTAGTGTCTACATATCATCATCATGTATTGTTTATACATCATTATCATCATGTAATATCTCTACATCAGTATCCTCATGTCGTATCTCTATGCATTATCATCATGTAATATCTCTACATCAGTATCCTCATGTCGTATCTCTATGCATTATCATCATGTAATATCTCTACATCAGTATCCTCATGTCGTATCTCTATGCATTATCATCATGTAATATCTCTACATCAGTATCCTCATGTCGTATCTCTATGCATTATCATCATGTAATATCTCTACATCAGTATCCTCATGTCGTATCTCTATGCATTATCATCATGTAATATCTCTACATCAGTATCCTCATGTCGTATCTCTATGCATTATCATCATGTAACGTGACTCCGAATCAAAAGATTCTGCTTTAAGTGTTTCACAAGATGGCGGTATTAATTTTACCGGATAGGCGAAGGATCGTAATTTTCATTTTGTGTTCATTATAAGTGAGATTTCTCTGTTCATTATAAGTGAGATTTCTCTGTTCATTATAAGTGAGATTTCTCTGTTCATTATAAGTGTGATTTCTCTGTTCATTATAAGTGAGATTTCTCTGTTCAGTATAAGTGAGATTTCTCTGTTCATTATAAGTGAGATTTCTCTGTTCAGTATAAGTGAGATTTCTCTGTTCATTATAAGTGTGATTTCTCTGTTCATTATAAGTGTGATTTCTCTGTTTATTATAAGTGTGATTTCTCTGTTCATTATAAGTGAGATTTCTCTGTTCATTATAAGTGTGATTTCTCTGTTCATTATAAGTGTGATTTCTCTGTTTATTATAAGTGAGATTTCTCTGTTCATTATAAGTAAGATTTCTCTGTTCATTATAAGTGTGATTTCTCTGTTCATTATAAGTGTGATTTCTCTGTTCATTATAAGTGAGATTTCTCTGTTCATTTTAAGTGTGATTTCTCTGTTCATTTATAAGTGTGATTTCTCTGTTTATTATAAGTGTGATTTCTCTGTTCAGTATAAGTGAGATTTCTCTGTTCTTTATAAGTGTGATTTCTCTGTTCATTATAAGTGAGATTTCTCTGTTCATTATAAGTGTGATTTCTCTGTTCATTATAAGTGAGATTTCTCTGTTCAGTAAAAGTGAGATTTCTCTGTTCATTATAAGTGTGATTTCTCTGTTCATTATAAGTGAGATTTCTCTGTTCATTATAAGTGTGATTTCTCTGTTCATTATAAGTGAGATTTCTCTGTTCAGTATAAGTGAGATTTCTCTGTTCATTATAAGTGTGATTTCTCTGTTCATTATAAGTGTGATTTCTCTGTTCATTATAAGTGAGATTTCTCTGTTCAGTATAAGTGAGATTTCTCTGTTCATTATAAGTGTGATTTCTCTGTTGATTATAAGTGAGATTTCTCTGTTGATTATGAGTGAGATTTCTCTATTGATTATAAATGTGATTTCTCTGTTCATTATAAGTGTGATTTCACTGTTCATTATAAGTGAGACTTCTCTGTTCATTATAAGTGAGATTTCTCTGTTCATTATAAGTGAGACTTCTCTGTTCATTATAAGTGAGATTTCTCTGTTCATTATAAGTGAGATTTCTCTGTTCATTATAAGTAAGATTTCTCTGTTCATTATAAGTGAGATTTCTCTGTTCATTATAAGTAAGATTTCTCTGTTCATTATAAGTGTGATTTCTCTGTTCCGTATAAGTGTGATTTCTCTGTTCATTATAAGTGAGACTTCTCTGTTCATTATAAGTGAGATTTCTCTGTTCATTATAAGTGTGATTTCTCTGTTCATTATAACTGTGATTTCTCTGTTTATTATAAGTGAGATTTCTCTGTTCATTATAAGTGTGATTTCTCTGTTCATTATGAGTGAGATCTCTCTGCTCATTATGAGTGAGATTTCTCTATTGATTATAAGTGTGATATCTCTGTTCATTATAAGTGTGATTTCTCTGTTCATTATACGTGAGACTTCTCTGTTCATTATAAGTGAGATTTCTCTGTTCATTATAAGTGAGACTTCTCTGTTCATTATAAATGAGATTTCTCTGTTCATTTTAAGTGAGACTTCTCTGTTCATTATAAGTGAGACTTCTCTGTTCATTATAAGTGAGATTTCTCTGTTCATTTTAAGTGAGACTTCTCGGTTCATTATAAGTGAGACTTCTCTATTCATTATAAGTGAGATTTCTCTGAAGGATTATTACACGATGGTGGTACTCTTTTCGCCTGTTTGGTTGAAAGTGTTCATGTTGTGTGATTCTGAATGAGGATTTTCCGGTGGAATATACCAAGCTCAAGGAGTATCCACATGCTGATAGCGGTATGACTGCGATTAGCCAGTTTTTAACGTGGAAATGGGTTCTGGACTGTACGACCGAGAGAGTGCACGTGGGTCTAGACAATCCTCAGCAAATCGCCGACGTACTGCGGCGAAAGCAAAGACAAATATGACTACTAAAGCAATGACAAATATGACGACTAAAGCAAAGACAAATATGACGACTAAAGCAATGACAAATATGACGACTAAAGCAATGACACATTTGACGACTAAAGCAATGACAACTGTGACGACTAAAGCAATGACAAATATGACGACTAAAGCACTGACAAATATGACGACTAAAGCACTGACAAATATGACGACTAAAGCAATGACAAATATGACGACTAAAGCAATGACAAATATGACGATCTGTACGAAACAGATAAAGCCTAAACGACAACACCGAAGAAGGAAAACACAAAAAAGGCAAACGCGCCGGAATGTGTAGGAAAAAGTTGAAGTGCGAGTGGCTAGGTCTAAAGTATGTGCGCGTTACATACTGGAACTGTGCTTCAATAAATCAACGGATGTCAGTTCTTGATAAGCTACTGTGTGGCGTTAATAAAATAATTTTGCAAGAAACACATCTTGGCAATAGGACAGTTAGTGCCCCTGGATTTTACTGTTTCTTCAATAGACGAGACCTTGGACAGGCCATCTTATTGAGAAACGACATGGTAGCAGTGAGGTTAAAATTTCTGCGTGGGACAGTGAAGACTTGCAAGTGGTTAGGGTGCAAACCCCAGTTCCTTACGTGGTTGTAATTGTGTATGCCTGTAATGGGTAGGTGGACACACAACAATGGTAAAATCTCTTGTCGTTCGAGGAGGAGAACGTCATTTTCTGCGGAGACTTTAATGCTAGAGGTAACCAGTGGGGTAACGTCATAACCAACAAGCAGGGAGAAGACCTAGAGAACGCACTGGTGTCGGTCGATTTAGTGTGCTTGAATGATGGAAGGGCAACCGGAATGGCCACTCGAACAGGAGACTCTGACAATGTCATAGACCTGGAAAATGGTCTTCCACCTTTGTACCGGTTTGCATGTGGAATGTACTGGGATTCCATGGAAGTAATCACTATCCATGTCCCATCCTAATTGAGAAAGGCAGAAATAGAAGCCACCAGAACAAGCTCAACACATTCCACTATCAGAACACAGACCAGTACGTCTTTAGCAAAATCAGACGTAGCAAACAGGGCGCCCCTCGCAGGAGGCAGGAAATATGGACGCAGCCGCCCTGGAGGAAATAAAAAACAAAATCTTAGCGGAACAAGAGACAGACGACCATGACATGACAGAAATCCAAAAATAATGGAGGAACACAACCTAAGATATTGAAACGTCTGAAAGAAGAGTTCGACCGTGATTTTATGCACTTTAAACTGTGTGCTAAGCATGCTAAGGATACCAAGTGCGATGATTTCTGCCAAATAAAAGAGTGCTCAGAAAAATCGCTAGCCACATTCTAACGCCTTCATCAGAGCATGAATGGCACAACACGACACAGAGGCATACCAGACTTCCAGAGCACAGGCCAGATATGGCACAAATCTGATGAGAGTAAAGGGAAGGCCCTGCTTGCCCGCTACATTGAGCAGACTGTCTAAACATGATTTTCCATTATTAAACATATCGTTAACCCCCAAACACCAGTGGTACGAATGGGATTCACGATGTGACCAGGGACAGGGTGATGGCGTACCTCGGAATTAAGTTTGACCAACATATCTTGGTGTCACTATGAATCGCAGAATGACTTGGAAAAATCAGATAGACAGAGCAAGGATGAAAGCCAGGAAACGAACAAATATTATGAAGAAATTGGCAGGAACGGACTGGGGGGCAGACAGCAATATTTTGAAAAGACTATATGTAGGAAGAGTCAGACCAGTTCTAGAATATGGAGTCACAGCCTGGGCTATGGCTTCCAAATCACACCTTTGCAAAATTAACAGAATACAGAACCAAGCTGCCCGTATCATTACTGGTGCTATGAAATCTACACCTATCAAGACTCTAGAAACAGTAACAGGCTTACAACCCTTAGATGACAGACGGGTCACTAAAGTTTTGCAACAAGCGGAGAAATATAGAAGGCTCCTTAGCCACCCCATGCACCAAAGAATATCTGGTTCTGGAATTGTACGACTTAAGAGGAGCAACTTCGCTGCAATTGCCAATGAACTAACTACTGGAGACCCAGTTCTTTCCCAAACAATATCGAAACCCTTGGGCCCATCTGATATGTCTCCTCACGGAAAACATAAAATACCAGAACTTCAGGAAAACATAACAGGAATCATGAAAAAAGGCACCCAATCAGACACAGAAAGAAAACACGTAGCAGAAAAACATATACACGATACTTACCCACAGGACTCTTGGTCCCACATATATACAGATGGCTCTGCTACAAATGCCACCAGAAATGGAGGGGGAGGTGTGTTCTTGACGCTGACCAATCAGGACGAGATCACCAAGTCAATAGCTACTGGAAAATTCTCTAACAACTTTAAAGCAGAGGCTGAGGCCATCAGAGAAGCTGCAACACTGGCTACTCAACACAAAAATAACATGCACAATAAATTGGTGATTCTGACTGATGCACTATCAGTACTATCAGCTCTAATAAACCACAAGAACAATGAACTAGATGACTTGAGAACAACCCTGGACCAACTATGCAATAACTTCCAGAGAGTAGTCATTCAGTGGATACCATCACACTGTAATATACACGGGAACGAACGAGCAGACAAATTAGCTAAAGCGGGAGGGAGATTACCACAAGAGAACAATCCGCTCAGTTATGATGAAGCCAAATCCATCCTCAAGGGTCAGTTCCATGAAAAATGGAAACGTGAACACCCAAAGCATAACGAGAGTGACGGATACCACCAACTATCAAGGAGGGATCAAGTCATCATACTTCGCCTACGCACAGGCCACAATAGAATGAGAAATCACATGTTCACCAAATTCAAAATAGGAACTACCAGCCTATGCCACTGTACACTGGACAATATGACAACAAAACATGTTCTACAGGATTGCCCCCAGTACACGGACCTAAGAAGAGCAATGTGGTCCACGCCCACCTCCCTGGAGGAGAAATTATATGGGGCGATCGATTCGCTTAAACAGACAGCTGACTTCATGAGAGAGACTGGAATCCTACTCTGATCGAGTCTTGATCGCAGAGAGAGAAGAGAGAGAGAGAGAGAGAGAGAGAGAGAGAGAGAGAGAGAGAGAGTTTATGACAAAACTACAGGGATATGCCCAAACAATGACATTTATCAACACGAATATTTTGGACCCCAGTGTCAGTACTTGGTTCTCGTGTACAAATACGCCTAAAAATTCTGAACCTACTTTCCTGTTTAATTACAACGACACCACTTGTAACTCGGACGCAAATTCTACATCAGTTGAGGCAACTCTCAATCAATCTTTGCTGTTCTCATGGTTTAGGATTTATGCAAATGACTTAATAGTTCCGGACAGTTTCACGACATTACTAAATGGTTCTGCCTCATGTAGCAATGATTCAAGGTTTGTAGTTAGTCAGCACGAGATTGATGTCTTTTGCTCTGGGGCTGATCTGATCAACAAGTTATGATTGCAGGGTCGATAGTTGCAAATATCTGCTCCATCCACATAGGCGGGGGTCGGAATGTGGCTCTCAATCAGAACACAAACCAGGCCGACACGTTTAATTCTTGTTATACAGGAGACGAATGTGGACCAGAGGCCGCAGTAAATGGCAAAAGAAGGACCAATCTTTATGACAATGACTGCACACACACAAAACTGAGAAGTGGAAACAGTCCTGTTTACTGGTATCTGAACTTTGCCACGCCCCAGTAGATTCACACCATTCGATTCTATCATCAAGCTAGCACTATGATTCGGGTAAAGAATGCCACTCTAAAGGCTTCCTCTGACAGTGGCGGTGTAGTGTTCCAGTCTAATGATATATCATATCCAAATGTTTCTATGAACACTATTGTAGTCACCACACAAACGCCAATGGCACACATTAAGACTGAGTTCTCACCGATCACTTCGCAGGCCGGCAGTGAACCGACGGTGTGTGAGGCGCAAACATTTGCAGACACCTATTGTCTGGACGGGTATTCTTGGTCGTTTTGTGCAGTGTATAGTGGGTGTAGCAAAAGCTGCGACTTCATCATTGGTACGTGTCACGGCAAATGCTCACATGGGGTCTATGGACACGATTGCTCCAGGTCTTGTCTCAGTGTCTGTCCTTTATGTGGGAAAAATCTGGAAAATGACGACAATGTAAACATCCTGGCTATACCTGTAATGACACTTGTCCCGATGGTAATTTTGGGCTACAGTGCGAACAGACGTGTTCTGATGGCTGTGACATCATATGTGACCCGGAAAGTGCATACTGCACGTGCAAGGAAACGTACAACGGGTCAGACAGCACTCTCAAATGTCCAGACAACTGTTTCAACGACACATCTGAACAGTCAGCCGGGAACAGTGCATGCAAGGGAAAGTTCTACGTGTCAGACTGCATTCTCAAATCTCCGGACAACTGTTTGAACGAAACCTGCGGACAGTTAATCGAAGCCTGCGTCTCGTATGTCAATGATTCACACGTTAAGAAGAGTCTGCAGACTAACCCAAGCATATGGATACCTCAATGTGTTTATGTGCTAGACTTGGCTCATTTCTTGGTGTTTTTCCGTGAAGACATGACTCATATCTTACTGTTTTTCTGTGCTAGTCATGGCTCATATCTTGGGGTGTTTCTGTGCTAGCCATGGATCAAATCTTAGCTTAAGTGTATGTTGTGTGTGTGTGTGTGTGTGTGCTAGCCATGGCTCATATCTAGATGTGTGTCATCTTAGTCATATCTCATATCTTGGTGTGTCCGTGTTAATCATGTCTCTTATCTTTATGTGCGTCTGAGTTTAGTAATATATCATAACTTAGTGTGTATCTGTGTTAGTCATGTGTCATATCTTTGTGTGTGCATGTCTGGGTTAGGGATATCTCATATCTTTGTTTGCATGTTTATGTTAGTCATATCTCATATCTTTGTGCGTACATGTCTGTGTCTGTCACATCTCATATTCTTGTGTGTGCATGGCTACGTAAGTCACATCACATATCTTTGTGTGTGCATGCCTATGTTAGTCATATCTTATATCTTTGTGTGTATGTCTATGTTAGGTATGCGTCATATCTTTGTGTGTGCATGTCTAAGTCAGTCATATCTCATAGCTTTATATGCATGTCTATGTTAGTCATGTGTCATATATCTTGATGTGTGTCAGTGTTAGTCATGGCTCGTATCGCTGTGCACTTGTCTGTGTTATTCACATCTCATATCTCTGTGTGTGCATGTCTGTGTTAGTCACCTCTAGTGACTCGGGCAGATGGTGCTCGTAAACCTGGGAGGGTAGACCATCTAAGGGCAGAATCCCCCTACAGAAAAGACAATCTGCTGCCTTGCAGGAAGATTGGGGACAATCAAAGGCTAAGGAAAGCAAACCTGAAAAAATGCTGGCTGAAATCGGATGCACTGGGCCACTGGCGCAGAACACAGTGCAACGTATTAACGGGTGTTCAGTCAGAGTGGATCTGGCGGACTCTAAATGTGACGTTCTGTCTGTGGGGGCGATCAACACACTTAACCTGACAGCTGACTTCATGTGGGAGTCTGGAATCCTACTCTGACTGAGTCCTGATCGCAGAGAGAGAGAGAGAGAGAGTTTGATCACAGCTTGTGTGTTAGGGACCAAGTCGACCAACAAAATCGGGCAAAGGATTAGCCGCCTTGAAAGTCACGGCAGCTGCCAACATCGAGCAGAGGCTACTTACCCTTCTGTTTCAGGGACTAGTCCTGGCACCAATCGAATGTGCCCTAGCAGTTCTTGCTGTCAGTACGACGCAAAGTGATAGGCTGGAGAAAATACGGAATGAAACTATGCGCATTATCTTGGGGTGTTCGAAGGATAGTCCTTGTGTAGCATTGAGGTATCTTCTTGACTTTCCAACCATGGATGACAGGACCAACATCTGGAGGGCACGAGCATACCTGAAGATAAGTGCAGATAAAGAGCATCCATTGCATCACGAACTCAACACAGGGAAAGGTGACAGGCTAAAAGGAGGCAAATCATGGGTGGGCCGAGCAGATGTCATCAAACAGATCTGTGGGCTTACCAATACCAACGCTGGCGAGGAGTGGATATCGGTGCCTATTTCATTCAGCGGTACATTCTCTTGTATTGTCATACTCGACAGGAAGTGTTGGGAACAGAACTCAGTTGTGGTCAATGCGGAGGTCAACGGTCTCTTCTGAGATAACACTGATGAGTAAGATGCAGTCATCTATACAGACGGATCCGTAATACAACACCAAATGAGTGCATGGGCATTTACATCACGCTTGGCAGGCAGAATAGTGAAATAAGACTGTGGTGCCTACGTTATGATTTCTAGCAGCATGAAGATGATGTGAAGGCAGTGATCAGGGAATTCATCTGGTTAGAGTCATAAGACTACAAACATTCCTGCATACTAAGTGATTCGATGAGAATTCTAAGAAATGTGGAAGCGGGCTCTGTACGCAGGCAATGGGTAGAGTCATTGCAGAAGTCAAAAATACGTAGTCATCTTTGTTTACGACCCTGGACATGTGGGATTACGCGGAAATTAATGAGTGGACAGGTTGGCTAGCTGTGGTATCGTTGAAGACGGTTAACAATGGATCGGTCGGACATCATCAATGCCCTTTGAGATGTGGGAAAGGGGCAGGACTTCGACAACCATGAGTCCACGTCACTCCTTCGGATGAAAGATATGGGAGTTAAAGATGGACACAGCCAGAAACGAGAAACCTAATGGGCGTGTATGAGCACTCACCAATCAACACAGAACTGGAGTCGCTGGATGCTGCAGGGCATGCTGAGGAGGGGAACTGAGCACCTATGGACATTTCGGAGTGTTATGATATTGACCCGCAATTAACTAAAATAACTCAATCTTGCTCTATTTCACACTCTGTGTTTGATTTCTCGGTATATCTTTTAATATCTTGTCTGCATAAGTGAACAATAATGGAAGACATGGTTCCAGGAAGACGAGACAGGGTAGCTAAAGAAACAGGTGTTCTCTAGACATGAAAGAGAACTTGAACATGGCAACAGAAGTAGCTGGCTAGAGATAGAGATTATTTCAACCGCGCTGTGAAGAATGAAATATTGTGTGGGAGATCTGGCTAGAGACAGAGCTTATTTCAGACGGGCTGTGATGAATGAAACATTGTGTGGGAGATCTGGCTAGGGACAGATGTTATTTCAGACGGGCTGTGATGAATGAAACATTGTGTGGGAGATCTGGCTAGAGACAGAGATTATTTCAGACGGGCTGTAAGGAATGAAACATTGTGTGGAAGATCTGGCTAGAGACATAGATTATTTCAGACGGGCTGTGAGGAATGAAACATTGTGTGGAAGATCTGGCTAGAGACAGAGATTTTTCAGACGGGCTGTGATGAATGAAACATTGTGCAAAGGACATGCAACCTGATGAGGATGCATTAAACCTCTGACCGCATGCTCAGGTTCATGACATTGATCCTTTCAGCGCTGTTAGACGTCACATAGGGTTCATAATGTTTTTTTCGCCACCCATCTCTATACTTGGGGAGATGCTCAATCTTATCAAATGAGTTTGTGCCAGTCAACTTTGCTTATAATTATAAGTGCTATTTTTGGTTTCGTTCACGGTCTTCTGTTTATCTGTATCTTGATGTATTACATACATGTGCCTGTTTTGAAATTCTCTTTTTGTCTCTTCTTAACACATGATCGACATATGTCCTTCCTTTCTTCCTAATTGTAGATGAGTTCGTTGATTGCTTGGTCATTTCTCTTATTGGTCTTGTATGGACATTTCTCTTATCTCTATAATAGTCCTGTATGGACATTACTCTTATCTTTATATTAGTCTTGTATAAACATTACTCTTATCTCTATATTAGTCTTGTATGGAGATTATTCTTATCTCTATATTAATCTTGTATAGACATTACTCTTATCTTTATATTAGTCTTGTATGGATTTTACTCTTATCTCTATATTGGTTTTGTATGGACATTACTCTTATCTTTGTATTAGTCTTGTACGGACATTACTCTTACCTCTATATTAGTCATGTATGGTCATTTCTCTTATCTCTATATTAGTCTTGTATGGACATTACTCTTATCTCTATATTAGTCTTGTATGGACACTACTCTTATCTCTATATTAGTCTTGTATGGGCATTACTCTTATCTCTATATTAGTCTTGTATGGACATTACTCTTATCTCTATATTAGTCTTGTATGGGCATTACTCTTATCTCTATATTAGTTTTGTATGGGCATTACTCTTATCTCTATATTAGTCTTGTATGGACATTACTCTTATCTCTATATTAGTCTTGTATGGACATTACTCTTATCTCTATATTAGTCTTGTATGGACATTACTCTTATCTCTATATTAGTCTTGTATGGACATCACTCTTATCTCTATATTAGTCTTGTATGGACATCACTCTTATCTCTATATTAGTCTTTAATTCATTTCATCGTACACATGGTATTCTCAAGATAGAGAAAGGAAATGTTACATCGTGTGATATTGAATTCTCTCTCTCTCTCTCTCTCTCTTTCTCTCTCATAACATAGGCACTAGGAAACATCTTTCCCACAACGTAGTGAACTAAGAAACAAACCGAACATTTTTATAGATTTGTAGTTATTTGTTTTATTTTGTTTTCTCTGTTGTATTATTTTCTACACATATACAAACACGATGTTGGCAATGACCATCAACACTACAACCACGAATAGGATCATAAACAACACTATTAACATTGTAATCACAGACATGACTGTGGGACATAGTTACAAGTTCACATCACGAATATTCATATTTGTCATATGCTAACAAGGTGACTTAACGTTTAACTCTGCTGAAACGATGTAATAAAATATGTCTATTAAACTATTTCTGGGTCCATGTTGGGGTTTACTTCAGTTACAGACCAGGAATAAAGGTCGCATGTTTAGTGTTGTAGTTACGTAGTGTGCACGTTATAACTTTTATGTTACCTCGGGTAAGCAATACCTATGTTACCTCGGGTAAGCAATACCTATGTTACCTCGGGTAAGCAATACCTATGTTACCTCGGGTAAGCAATACCTATCTTACCTCGGGTAAGCAATACCTATGTTACCATGAATTAAACAGATGTCTACGTGAATGGCAAATTATTGATTTTATCCACTCTGTCAATCAATGAATGATTTTCACTGAAATAAATCATAATTAACTTTTCAGCTCTGGAGAAATGATACAAAACATGATACTAATATGGCATTATCTGATAAATAATGCTTGTAGCTTCGAAAGAATCAATATAGTTATTCTATTATTGTCATATATATATATATATATATATATATATATATATATATATATATATATATATATTATATACAAAGCGTGTGTGTGTATGTATGTATGTAAATATGTATGTATGCTACCCATTCTTGGAGCAAGGTGTGTGACGGTAACATAGTTTTTTTCCCTTTAAAACATTGGTTTTAACCATTGAAACATTGTGAAGAGTTAATATGCCTAATTAAAAAAAAAAAAAAAAAAAAAAAAAAAAAAAAAAAAAAAAAAAACTTTCCGAGTTTAAATTGTTTGATGGGAGTCTCAAGACACCGTACAGTAAATGTGTCGATAACGGTTAGCGACTTCCAGTTGATTGCTGGAGTAAGGATCAGTGAACTAGAACTGGTAGAGATCCAGCTCCTTGCAGTGCAGTAACCTTTAACTAGTCTCACCAAGTGAGTAGACATCGTCGAAACAAGGTCAAGCACAGTATCCCCCCCCCCCCAAAAACCGTGCTGAAGTCGGTCGGATGTGCCTGGCCGAAAGACATGATAGTGCAGCTTATTACAAATTACGACACAAAAAGCAAACTACACCCACGAAGTACCCCTTTAAGGGCTGACGATGATGATGAGAAGCAACTGACGGGCAAACCCAAAGGTTTTCTTTTGTTCTTCTTTAATTTACTTGTAAAACTAAACGTTCATCTAATGAAATTTTAGTAGTAAATTTTCAGGTAATTTAATGTATATAAATTTTCAAAACAGAGTGTAAAATGAATAGGGTCAAGGTAAAGAAAAGTTGAAGGCCCTTTACGCCGAAACGTCGTTCTGATTTGTGTTGTCTACATGTTACGTGAACCGTAATATTATTATAATATAATACCGTTTTGTTATATTTTTTTTCTCTATATTTCTCTATATTTTAAAATATATTTTTATATATGTTTATATATATTTTTATATATGTTTATATATATTTTTATGTATATATATTTTTTTCTTTTCATTTCTGCTATAAAATGAATATGTAGTTGAAGAAGTAGATGAGACATTGCAAAAGTTATTAAACATAATATGCTCATTATGATGGCTTGCGATACTAATTTTGCAAATGATATGTACATATGAGCACAAACATCTGATGTGGAGACTATTGCTTAGTTTGTAAGAACATTATCATCAAGCAATGTGTCCGGGCATGGGAGCCGCGATAGCTCAGTGGTTAGTGAACTGGACTACAAAGGACAAGGGGTAGAGTTCGATCCCAACCGACAGCTTCCGGGTTCACCCAGCCTTAAATGGGTACCGGATTTTTTTCTGGGAGAGTAAAGCGGCACGGGCGTAATACCGACCACATTACCCCAAAAATCATGTGCTGAAGGTCTGTAAAATGTATGGTCACTAACACCATATTCCCTCTACGTCACTTGGCGTGACGGGGCTCTTTACTTTTTTTTTTTTTAATGTGTCCGGGCAAGAACTCGTACCGTTGATTGTCAATTTGAATGCTTCTGTTTGTCTAGCTGGGCCAAACATGTACATTATTTGTGACAAAGCCACGATGTGTAACGACATGTGCATCCTTTTTATGGCAATAGTTGGATAAGTCCCCTCATACTCTCTATAGAACACCGCAATTATAGAAGCACTGTCAGCACGGATATGTCCGTTTTCCCTAGAGTACTATTACTATTTTGAATGTGTCAACAGTTTCTGGTCGTATTACAGTTTCATGAATTCTAAGTCAGACTTTATCTTCTAACATTTTAGCTTAAATTAATTTAATATAATGTCTGCCTTAACAAATCAAACCAATCGGTTGCAACAGTTCCCTTCCCCCTATCTTAATTTACCATGTGTATTCAATTATCCTGTCGTAAACAGGCTAAATCTCTGAAAAAAAATTGAATAAATGTGCCTATATATCTATCGCCATATAATTAATTAACTTTGATATATTAGATTATTACTTAACAGGTTTAAAGTCTGCATGACAGAAATCAACGTTGGCTGACATCAAACAATAAAGACGTTAAATAAATACCACAACACGCCTGCCACTATCTTAGATCCTTTCCAACTTACAGGTCAACTATAAAAAAGTCAACTGACTTATCAATTGACTCTCTCTCTCTCTATTTTTCTCTCTCTCTCTCTCTCTCTCTCTATATATATATATATATATATATATATATATATATATATCTTACATATATAACTACATAAACACACGTCTAATTTATACTCAGAGATTAGATCTTTCAATTTGACTTTCAACTCAACATTTACCAAAAGTCAAAATAATTAAAAAAGAAAAGAAACAAACAACAGGGGCAAACATTTACAGACCAAGGGTATATATTTATAAGGGTACTCTTTAAGCAGAGACTATTCGTTTCCACAATAAATTTGTAAACGTTGTAAATTAACAATAAAACATTGTTAACATCGCAAAATAAGAAATGAATAACTGCATATTATGCTCGTATACATCAAATAAATACAACAGTTATTATAAACAGAACATACATTAATGCATTCATTGTTGTTTATTTATCAGCTTTCAAAATAATAATAAACACAATATCACGAGAATACGACAATGCTACTTCAACTCAAAAATGTAAAAACAATTACAATATATAGAATGTACACAATATCTACAAAAATGAAATCGAAAATCATATTATTCACCAGTTCCCCCTATCTGAAGTTAGAGGTTAAGCGTACAAAGCAATTGGCCAATTGTTACCAGTGCTAGAAAATGTGGCCTGTCAAATTAGAGGAAAAGAAATTCCCCATGGACACATAATATACTCAAATAATTGATGTACTATGCTTTCGGTCACTACTGGATACTGCAGTCGTTCTTCAACAATTTCCACAGCGTGACCTATGAAACTAATTGACCTGACCTTTCACACTGTCCTTCGTAAATTTATCATTGACCTTCCAAAGTTCTACTTCCGCCTATAGTTTCAACGAAGCGCAATATACAGCAATACTTTATGAGTTTTATTTTTCCCTGGGTGTATCAGATTCATTGTTGTTTATCTCCTTTACGACTGTTTTCAATGTTCTATTCCCAGTCGCAAGTTTGAATAAAAAGCCTCGACCAATGATAATAACAGCTACAGTGGTATTGACAAAACTAAGGTTAATATGAAACGATGATAAACGATGATAAACGATGATAAACGATGATAAACGATGATAAACGATGATAATTGGAACGCTATCCGATTAAAGCCCCCAGGTCCTTGTCATCTTTCTTTAGGCATAGTGGGAGCTACGATAGCTGAGTTATTAGTGCTTTGGGTTACTAAGAGCGAGAGGTTGTGTTCGAACCTGCTCAACGTTCTGCCAGATATGGCTACCGGATTTTGTTTCTGGGAAAGAAAAGCCGAACGTGCGTAATGCTGACAACTTTAACCCCAAAATCATGTACCAAAGGTCTATTAAAGATATAGAGACATAAACACCATATTCCCTATATGTCACGCGGCTTTTTTCTTCTCTTTTTTTTTTTATTAGGCATACTAGACCTGGCCCATAGCAACAGAAAAAGACAAGCTATAGGAATGAGCAATCAATGAGATAACAATCAACGTTTTTCGAGAACATCATGAGAACAGGAAAGTTGGAACACTTGGTTACAATTGACAAAATAAAAGGAAAGAGAGATTGCGGACGACAAAGAGAGAAAATACTGGATAACTTGGTGTCATGGCATAGAAAACAGTCAACAACAGAACTGATACCATGCACTGTAGATAGAAGATCGTGAAAGGACATGATCACATACGCCATCCGGTATGGCACATGATGATGATGATAGAAATGAGATGTTATTGAAAAATCCCACGCGCCTCAAATAGGGTTCGTGTTACAAATGAAGAGGTTTAAAACAGATTCAGGCAGCACTAAGTGCTACAAGCTCATCGTATTCTCCGAAGAAAAGCACATCCGGGTGGTATGGTTTTATCTGGAAACCGTGAATGGGTAAAGAAACACGGAAACAGAAAACTCTAAGGGAAAAAAAAAAACATGAAGGAATGGGCTAGCCCTGATTATTGCAGCTCAGGATGTGCAGCTGAAAACTGTGGCGATTGAATACCAAAATTACAGGTATAAAAGTTTACTCAACTATCGGATCTTAGAGAAAGGAAAGAAGGATACCAAAGATGTCAGTATTAACAAACAAAAAACGTGTGTACATATTTAAATGACATCTTTCATCGCATTTCATGTATACAACATAGATGCAATGAAAGCATAATATAGTGTAACTATAATAAACAACAGAAATGAGAGAAAATCGCCACTCAACCAAAATATCATAAGCAATCAATGAAAATAAGATGGTCATATGTTGGACATGTGATGAGGAGAGATAATAACCGAATAGCAAAGCAAGCATTCAAGTGGGGAAAAAACAGGTATGAGGAAAAAAGCCGAACCAGAGAAATATTGAGAAGAACATTGATCAGAGAGGCAAATACAGCAATCGGCTCTCTCAATGAGATCGAGATAGATAGATAGATAGATAGATAGATAGATAGATAGATAGATAGATAGATAGATAGATAGATAGATAGATAGATAGATAGATAGATAGATAGATAGATGGATGGATGGATGGATGGATGGATGGATGGATGGATGGATGGATGGATGGATGGATGGATGGATGGATGGATGGATGGATGGATGGATGGATGGATGGATGGATGGATGGATGGATGGATGGGTGGGTGGGTGGATGGATGGATGGAAGGATGGAATAAACAATTAATTCTTTATGGTATGGTCGGAAAAAAATCAGTGAACTAAATAAAACACGTTCTTGTCAGTCTTACCGGTAAAAATCGGTAAGATGAAACCTCAATCTACCTAATCTACAACTTATTACAAATAAGACCTATACCCACTTTCCCCCCAACAAATTAATCTGCTACCAATTTAAGGCTGTGTGAACCTGGAAGCCACCGATCAGGATTGAACACAAACTCTTGTCTCGTGTAGTCTAGTTCACTAACCAATGAGCTATCGCAGCTTTCAGAAGTCAGACATCATTAAAAAAAAAAAAATTGGTTTGCGATGATAATGTGGCTGTGATAATAATGGTCACAGGAAGAAATACAATGGAACAAGAAAACAAAGTTGAAAAACAAATTGATCAACCACGCAATAAGATACCGCGAGTGATGACAAATAATGTCACAAGACAAACAATTGTAAGATGCGTGAAGTATTTGCGCTTTGTTGAACGACAGCAGATAATGTTGGGTTGGCCAGTCTCACCCTTCAGTCTTGGTCAATAATGTAACTAGAATACTATAGACTACTGCCCTTAGATCAACGCCATGTATCTGTACTTTGCAAGTATCCGTGAGTTGGTTTTCTTCCAAATATATTACTAGACTAATCAGGCTTCGGAAGAGGAGCCTTTCTATATTTATCCAGAATTATACATTCAATAAGATGATGCTTAACAGTTTCTCAAGGATGTGTATGTATCTGGCGCTAGTCGGTCCTGGTTGTATTCTGTTCTAGTAAAGTAACTGTAGACTTGGAGTCTGTAGATATGTGGTTTTACAAAAGAATGTTGAGAATACCATGGACAGCTAAGAAGAGTAATGAAAACGTTATGAAAGAAGCCATAGCAAAAAGATAGCTAATTTCCAATATTAGAAAGAAACAGTCGTCATTTTTTGGCCATGTAATGAGAAGAGAACAGCTGGAATATACTGTAACAAGTGGGAAAATTGAGGGACGAAGAGATAGAGGGAAGCAAAGAGAAAAGATACCAGACAGCTTAAGAGAATGACGTGGCAGAAGGTCAACAACAGAAATGATAAATAGCTGTTGTGATCGAAATTTGTGGAGAGACAGATCACCTTGGCCAGCAGGCTAGGCACTTGATGATGTTGATAGTAACTGTTCAGCCTTATATGATTTGTGCACAGTTGAAAATTTCTTTTCAGAAAACTACAGCTGTATATAATCTAATATAATATATGCCGTAATAATATAATATGTTAGTCCCTAATTTGACACAATAGCTGATATAAAAATGCTGACAGTTGCACAGTCATTTACACAGATGGTTCTGCTATTGGGCAAGTAAGGAGCTCGTGGGCTTTCACGACTCGTGTTAGAAGTAGAACTGTGAAGGAAGATATGATTGACTACAAGTAGTTTGACCTAGGACATTATGGCTGTCACTAAAGCATTTGCATAGCTTGAAACAAAGCCTTAAACACTGGTATGTTTCCTCAGTGACTGAAAGAATAAGCTTAGAAAGATCGCAACTGGTTGTGCTCGAAGGCAGTGGTTCGAGTCTCTGGGCAAGCTTATTCTAAGAAGTGTCTGTTTTATTTTCGTGCCAGAGCACGCCAGTATAAGAGGTAATGAACGCAATTATAGACTAGACAATTTGGCCTGACGGTGAATGCCGAAAGGCAATGTACCGCGATGACATTCTGAATGCTCTCAGGGACGCAGGACGAAAAAAACGACTCAAAAAATTATCCCGAATCCGCAGCAATGAACAAGCTTGACGAATATCACATGAAGGTGGGAGATGGTCCACGAGATCGTTACGTAGGAATCCAAAGGATACTTAATAACAAAACAAAAGTAAAATACCCCCGTCACGCCAAGTGGCGTATACGGAATATGGTGTTAGTGACCATAAATTGTACAGACATTCGGCACATGATTTTTGGGGTAATGTGGTCGGTATTACGTCCGTGCCGCTTTACTTTCCCAGAAAAACAATCTGGTACCCATCAAAGGCTGGGTGAACCGGAAGCCGTCGGTTGGGATGGAACCCTACCTCTTTTCCTTTGTAGTCCAGTTCACTAACCACTGAGCTATCGCGGCTCCCTAAAGGAGACTTATTAACAAAACAAAACACCGGTGTCGTTAGTCACTACACGTTGAGGGATATACTTCGGAAGAGATCTGAGCCACTTAATAACCTTTCCGACGTGCAATGAGGATGGCCTGTCGACTAAACTAAGCTATGCTGTCTGTATTTTAAGCTAGACCTGGACCCTAGGTAATGAACAGTGAAACAATCATTACAGAGATTAAATGTTTTAGACGAATAACAGGAAACAGCCTGAGCGATAAGATCAGAAATGAAGATCTGAGAAAAAAATGTTAGGAATAATCCCCACCATTCAATACATAAAGAAACTAACAGATGCATTGGTTTGACCACGTGATAAGACAGAAAGACCAGAGCTCAATACAAGGTGCCTCGATGCTCGACCACAAAAACAGATGGACAGATTGAATATTAGAAACAGTAGAAAATATAACAGCAACAGAGACCAACAGAAGAGCAACATATAATAGCAAATTATATCTCACCGCGAAGCTGAAAAGCAAATGATGGATGGAAGAAGAAGAAGAAGATATTGTATATAAGATTATACATACACCTGTATACACTGCGCCATCATATGCAATTCAAAAATGATTAAGTCAAAATTTAAGCTAAGTAAATCTTCCATCTTGTACGCTACACTGGCTATTATAAAAGCCACGCACATATTTATAAAAACTATGAATATAGCAGGGAGTGAGCCTAGCAATTTAATGACAGCGATTCAATTACCTTCTCTTAAAACTGCAAAACGATCGCACCTTGTACAAAGTTAATTATACAACTGTAGTTATTTTCTTGGTTTTTACCTTTAGGGTCGGGGGATATGCATAAAAATGCACGGCTGTAAATAAACTGTTAACTTGGAGGACAAAAAAAAAACATAGATAAATTGGTATAACAGCTTTAAGGTGGTAAAGCAGTTCGAGTGTCTGAAAACGTAAAATATGGCGGACTTGGGATGTGCAACACATGAGACATGACAATATGTTGGGACAGCGAACATGAGCTGAACAAGACCCTAATCTATCTCCACGTGGAGTTCTTTGAAACAGCCTAGCATATCGGGCAAAATCAAGTGATCGATTAGAAAGACAAAATCATTTTCACAAATCTCCCGGTACGGTGTCTGAGGTGTTGGGTCGAAAGAAATAAGATCATGCAGGTTGACAGTAAACATGCTGAGAAACCCAACACAATTATTTCAGAGTGATAGACGAAGAAGGAAGGATACAATATAAGGTGCAATACACAATATTCAGGAGCCTCTGGGACCGAGTGGTTAGTGTGCTCGCTCCCTGACAGGAAGAGTACGGGTTCGACCCCTAGCAGTGGCGGATTTTATTTCGGACTGACAAAGCTCCGGGGCTCATCAAGACCCTAAAAATGGATACCAGCGATTTTTCTGGGAAGTAAAGACGACCTGACGTGATACCGACCACGTCACCCAAAAAACGTGACGTGGTCATAGAAAAATATGGTCACTAGCACCATATTCTCCATACACCTAGCAAGTCGTGGAGGGAACCTTTACTTTTTTTTTACACAATATCTAAATAACACATTTTTTAAAGTGTATACTGAAGACAAATAAGGTGAACCGTAAAGTGTATAACACAGTGTAACATATTTGTTGCATATAAATAATGATAAGCCAATGATGTGGTGGTGATCGACTTGGGAGGCCCACCGTGTGCGATCACTGTCAAACGCTGGGAATCAACTTGTTCTTGTCACGACAAAATGTGTTTTATAGCTTGTTTCATAACTCGTGCCCAACTTTAAAAATCGATAGCTTTTTAACCGCTTGTTGTAAGATATTCAAAATTTGCATGTAAAGTTATAATGATTAGAACCCAACAGGGCATTAATTTCATTAAAAAAAACATTTGGTTATTATTGTTGCTTATTTGATTTATATAAATTTATAACGACCCATTGATGTAGTCAAAACTTAATGTTTACAATATTTTAAACTAAAAATAGCGAGTACAAATCCATACACGGTAGAATTGACGTATTTGCACGCTTTCCCCGTGGTTTTTTTTTGACACAATTAGACACTTGAGAAATGGTGTGTTCCATTTCCGTTCATTCATAGGTGTAGACGTGGAACAATAACATTTATCATGAGTCTTAAAATGAAATTCTGCAGTTTACAAAACATCGCAATAAAAATGTATGACTATTTTTGCAAAGAGGCTAAACGAGGAAGATTATTTGATTCTTTAGAAAACCCTGAGAATAGGACAAGACACATTTTGGATTTATCTAAACGGTCATTTAATCGCTGGATTCAAGCACGTGACCGTCAATGTTCCAAATATACAAAATCACAAGGAAGAGCAAAAATGTTGGATAATTTCGACAGTGAACTTATTAGAAGTGAAATTCGCAAAATGTTGGGTATGAATGAAACTGTTACAATAAGAAAATTAAAAATTTCGCTGAAAAAGAACAACAGTATTGAAATATCAAAGTCTACATTATGGAGGAATGTGAGAGCTGCAGACTTTACATTCAGAAAGTATTCCAATGGACGAAACATCATCTGTGAGAAGCCACACATAGTAGTCATGAGAAGCAAGTACTTACGTGAAGTAAAAGAGGTGCGCAAGCAAGGTTATGATATTGTGTACTTGAATGAAACATGGATCAATGCTCACCACACTAACCAAAGGGAATGGCAGTCATCAGATGGAAAGATTAAGAGATTAATACCTAGCAGCAAAGGACAGCACTTGATAATTGCTCATGCAGGTAGTCGACAACATGGACTAATACAGAATGCAGAGCTCATTTTTCTTTAAAAATCCATAGACAATCGGGATTATCACTCTGAGATGAATGGTCACATATTTAGACATTGGATTGAAAATTCTGTTCTCCCATCACTAGATCGACCATCTTGCCTAATAATGGACAATGCAGCGTACCACAACATTGTTGCACTTGAAGATAAAGTCCCGACGTCATCCAGTACAAAAGATGCTACTAAGATATGGCTCTCAAAGGAGCACATACAATTTAATAACATGTACTTAAAACCTGAATTACTATCTCTAGTAAAGCAAAAACAAAGGACAAAGATTTTTCAAATAGATAAGATTATCCAAGAGCACGGTCATATAAGTTTGAGGCTGCCACCTTACCATGCTCATTTAAATCCAATAGAACTAATCTGGGCAAAATTAAAAGGACAAGTGGTAGATGAAAATACAAACATTCAAAATATGCGATGTAAAGACTCTTGCCAATCTCGCTTTATTAAATATAGACAAAGATTATTGGGCTAAATGTGAAGACCACGTCTTAAAACAGGAAGAGGAATATTGGAAAAATGATGGTTTGTGGAATGTTCAACCCCAAATAGTTATTAATCTTTTAGACTCGTCTGATTCAGAATGAAAGTATATAGCCCCCACAATGTTGGCCCCTATATTACCTTAAATTAGTTCAACAAACGGTCCTTATCAGGACCACACAACTATGAAAATTGGACATACAGGTATACTAGGGTTGCCAGATACACCGTTTTTTACGGATTTCTCCGTTTTTTTCACGTAATTCGATGACTCCGTTTTATCTTTGCCCGGAGTCGCTAAAACACCGTATTTTAACGCTCACTGAAATTTTTTTTAAAATATCGATTAAATAATATATAAATTCGTAGTAAATAATATTAATTAAACCATTCGGCGGTTTGTTTAGTATAATTGTTTCTGGATCATACTTTTAAGTGCGCAAATTGTAGTTCCGCGCTAAAATATTTAAGCGATTTAATTTCCGTCCTAGCTCACGACAAGAATCAATTTATTTCCGATCGTCGATGTGTAAACACAGTTTCACCGCTCCATCCAATTCAATCCTCACATCTACATATTATTAGTAAGTTTATTTTAAAGTTTGTTAACATGATTTTATAATGAGTGATATGGATTTAAAGAAGTCTCCTCCAAAGAATAAATTAAAATTACAACTACAACACAATCAAAGTTACCGTAAAATGTGGGAAGAATCGTTTTCATGGGTTAAACCAGGACCTAACGAACATCGAGCTTTCTGTGTGTTATGCAGAAAAGATTTTAGTATTTCTCATGGTGGACAAAGTGACTTAAAACAACATTCAGAATCTAAAACGCATAAACTAAAAAGAAAAATCTGATGATGTTAGTGTAAACAAACTTTCACATTATTTTGTAAATGTAAACAATACATAAGAACACGATAATGTTGTCGCGAATGAACTGGTTTTGGTTGATCATGCAGTCAAACATAATCAAAGTTATTCTAGCTTGGACTGTGGAAATAAGCTTGTGAAACACATTTTTAAAGATTCTGTGACTGATTCAAAAGTATCATGTGGGCGCACTAAAGCTGAAATGCTTGTCAAGAATGTTTTAGCATCCAGAAGTGTCAATGATTTTTTAGATATTTTAAAGTGTTCGGAACAAGGTGTGAGATTTTTTTCATTGGCAACAGATGCCTCGAATAAGGGAAACAGGAAGATGTTTCCAGTTTGCCTTCGCTACTTTGACTCAGTGAAAGGAGTGCAGAATAAACTTATGGATTTTATTGAAAATGCTGATGAAACTGTTTGTGGAGTTAGTCAGCTAGTGCTGCAGAGTTTAGAAAGACATAATCTTGATATAAATCACATTTCATCATATAGTGCAGACAATGCAAGTGTCAATTTTGGAATTAGACATTCTGTATTTCAATTACTTTTGAAAAAGAATGAAAATACATGTATATTGAAGGCCAATTGTACAAATCACATACTTCATAATGCAATCAAGTATGCTACAGACAAATTGGATATTGATGTAGAGAGCATAGTCCTCAAAATTTACAATCATTTCTCAGTTTCAGCAAAAAGAAGAGAGGAACTGAAATCATTTTTTTAATTTTGTGGAATTAGAATGGTCTGAAATATTGAGACATGTTCCAACGAGGTGGCTGTCTTTGACTCCAGCTGTAAATAGGCTTCTCCTAAATTGGGGTGCAATCAAAAGTTACTTCCAGAGTATTGATGACTGCCCAAAATTATTGAAATCTGTTTTTCTTATTGATGACCCTGAGCAAGCCATTTTGCCAGAGATTTATTTTCACTTTGTAAACAATGTTGGAAACTTGTTGGATGCTGTTAACAAAACACTAGAAAGTTGTGAATTGAGTGTCTTGGGGACATTCAAACAAATGTACATTTTGAACGAAAAGCTTAAACAGAGAATAAAAGACAGTTTTTATGGCAGCAATGCAAATGAACTTATTAATGATTTGTCTGTAACACTGCAAAAAAAAATATCAAGTGATTTTAACAAATTTTACAATGATATGTTTCAGTATCTTGACAAAAAGTTTGATGTGACTGCCAATAATCCATATTCATCATTGGCAGCTTTTGCTTTGGATAAAGAAATTCATTTTGAAGATTTGGAAACTGCAGTGTGTATTCTGAAATTGAAAGATCACATATGTGTTGATGCCATGTATGAAGAGTTCTGTGACTTTCAGAGTGTTCTATGTGAAAGTATTAACAAAGATAACAGTGATATCACAAACTGGTTACATTTTTTTTCTGTTGTGCCAGAACATAAATTGCTAAACATTTCAAAGATTGTTGGATTTTTATTTAGCATACCAGGATCAAATGCCTTTGTTGAGAGGATATTCTCCTTAATGAAAAACAAATGGAATGACACAAGAAATAGGTGTAGCCAAACTGATTGAAGCAGAGCTCAGAGTCATGGTTAATTTTGACAATTCATGTGCTGATTTTTTTAAATTTGTCAAAACTGATGCAAGATTATTGAAATCTGGCAAATCCTCAAGCAAATACAATTAAAATGCCTCTAGAAACACTAGGTGAGAGTTTTTAAATTTAAATAAGAAAATTGTCTTTGCAGAACATGAGCAATGTTTTATTTCTAGTTTCTGTATATAATTTTTCATAAATTTGTTTGAATATAAAGGCGAATTCATTGTCACTACCGGTAACAATATACAAAATCATTTGTTGGTAAATATGTAATTAAAATTGAAGAAAAAAAAATTCAGCGTAAAAGTACTCCTATTTTTTTTTTTTTTAATCTGGCAACCCTAAGGTATACCTTGATATTATCGTCCGTCCTCGAAATGAGAAGACAATAAATAATTCTCCTGGTGTTTTTCCTTATTCAGTTATTTCCCCATTACGGCCACGCCTTTACCTAGTGAAAATTAATCATAGACCAGCAACTACGGTAATTTCTATTATTTAGGGGTTCACAATTTACAATTTTGACAAACATCAAAGAAATTCGCCGCTTTAAGAAAACTGCAGCTGCAAGATATTTGTTAAATATACATTTAAAGGGTCTTTTGCATTCTAATAACATTTTGAAAATTTTAACAGTATTTAACAAACGGTTTCTGAGCAATAGCGTTTTGAAGTTGGGCAAGTGATTTGAAACGAGCTATAGTTGAACCTTTAGGTACAAGCATTTTACAAACAATTTGTCGAGCGTGATGCGAAAAAAAAAGCTGATGACGACGAAGAAGAAGTAGAAAACGAAAAAAAGAAATGCTATTGAGTTATTGAGTTATTAGCGGGTCATCATCATTGCACTCCTAACATGTCCATAGGTGCTCAGATCCCCTCCTCAGCAAGTCTCGAAGTGTCCAGCGACTGACGACTCCAGGTCTGTGTTGGTTGGTTAGAAAAAAAGAAATGTTCGTGAATCTAGTCTATCCAAACTCTCAAATATGAAATAGCTGAAATTTTAGCGAAAATAAAAGTGAAAAATATGAATGCAAATGATTACATCAGTGCATAACAGATTATTCTCAATGCGACATAAATGAGGATGTAGAGAGACAAGCTGGGTTGACAGCATGCTGGATGAAGTTAATAATGTTTTGACATGTAAAACGATCACCACTAGACAACATTTTTCGAAAAGCTTTCACAGAAATTATCGGAAGAGGTGAGACGATAAATTTAGAAGATGATGGATTAATGAAAAAGCAGACATTTCTATAGGTAGAAGACACGTTATATACTAGATTTTTTTCGATAATGAAAGACACAAGACAGGTGAAAGCAAAGTTAAATCAAGAATGAAAGGTTATTCTCAAAGAAACATTAAGAATTTAGACAAGCGCAAATAAAATAAAAAAAACAACAAATAATATTAACATGCACAATCTAAATTATATCAATAAAATGAGGTGTAAGGGGAAAGTAATATGTTGTATTACAAGCATCAATATTTCAACATAATGACAAATATTTACAATGACACAAATGATCCATTAACCTGGTTCCTGTAGTGAAGGTTGTTTCATTGTTGTTATTGCTCACAGATGGAGTCAGGGGTAGATTACTCATAACTAAAACCGCTCTGTTTATCGCTCGAACATTACGCGCAGATAAACTATCATCATGTGGGGATGTTTTCCGTAGTTATACCGGAGATTTCACATTCTTTGCTGTAGTTACCTACCATAGAAAGGTATGACGCTTGCGAGGGTAAACACCGAGCGGGGGGAGGCAATGGGTGGGGTCTGAGTGTTGCTGTGCCGCGTTTTTGTGCAAGAACCAAGAATTTGAACTTTTATGTTGAGGTATGCGAGTGGGGTGATTCACAATTTAGAAATATTCTATCTCCTTTCAACTCATCTCTCCGTCAAACTAACTCTCGCGCTAAATCTTTAATTTGCCTCACTTTTTAAAACTCCCTCGTTAGCTTCACAAAAGTAGATACGCTTGAAATGTCGCCGCCGGAGTATCTTGCACGTTTGATCACGCTCTCATAATCGACATTTGTACAAACTGTCATAACTGCAACATTGTGTGCACTCAAATAACGAAACTTTGTGCTATCTCATAAAAAACACCGCTATATGCAGTATCAAACATCAGTGTCTCGATGGAAACTCACATTACACCAAAGGTGCAGAGTTTCAAAGCAATGAGCAAACTTTTTATAACGAAGCTCTCTAATTACACGTAAAAACAATCCTTGTTGAACTTTCACAACGCATTTCCGTAGAAACATTGATAATAAAAGCGCCCGCGTTGAACAAAATGTTATAAGAGCCACTTTGTGCACACTTCTAGAAGAGCGCTTTTATGTAAGCTACGGGTTATAACAGCGCTCCCCAAAAATCAAGTGCGGAAGGTCTGTAAAATTTATGGTCACTAACACCATATTCCCTATACGCCACTTAGCGTGAAGGGGGTACTTTACTTTTTTTTTTTTTTTACTATAACAGCGCTCAGACGTGAACTCTTATAACAGAGCTTTTTTGTAAACTTTTATAACAGCGTTTTTATGTAAACTTCCATAACAGCGCTTTTATGTAAACTCATATAACAGCGCCTTTATGTTAAATCAGCGCTTTTATGTAAACTTTTAAATCAGCGCTTTTATGTAAACTTTTAAATCAGCGCTTTTATGTACATTTTTATATCAGCGCTTTCATGTAAAATCTTATATCAGCGCGTTTATGTAAACTCTTATAATAGCGCCTTTATGGAAACTTTTATATCGGCGCTTTTATGTAAACTCATATAACAACGCCTTTATGTAAACTTTTATATTGGCGTTTTTATGTAAATTCTTATAACATCGCCTTTAACTAAACTATTATAGCAGCGCCTTTATCTAAACTCTTATAACATCGCCTTTAACTAATCTATTATAGCAGCGCCTTTATCTAAACTCTAATAACATCGCCTTTAACTAATCTATTATAGCAGCGCCTTTATCTAAACTCTTATAACATCGCCTTCATCTAAACTCTTATTGACAGCGCTTGTGTTAAGGGAAAAAACGACAACTTATAACAGCGCTCGTGTTGCACAAACTATTAAAACAGCGCCAATTAACTAAATCAGAAAAGCAGTTAGCGAGAAAGTTAAAACGGGTTCTGTTTTAGGGTCTGTCAAGCACAGCTAAATAAAGAAAACGCATTTGAATCAATGGGCCTGTCAAGGTAATAACAGCGATGAAGATTACTAATCTATATTATGTCCAAATGTCTTTAAGTAGTACAGTACAGTTTACGTAATCCCCTTTTTCAGATACAGCATCATGTAAAAATTAAAAGAGAACTACTAAACACAATCAGAACAAGACAAATGAAATTTTGTTAGGCATGTTAAAAGACACAACAGCCTACTAAAAGTAATCTTGGAAGTGAAAATACAAGGTAAAAGAGGGAGAAACAGACAAAGACTATTAGGGAGGAGCAACATCAAAAGGTGGACAGGCCAGCCTATGACAATCTGCACCATCAAAGCAAGATACAGAGCGGAATGGCGCTCCATGGTAGCCAACCTTCGATACAGAGACGGATGATGATGATCATCATCTTGAGTTATTTGCGGGTCATCATCATTGCACTCCGAACATGTCCATAGTGCAGATCCCTTCCTCAGCAAGTCCCACAGTGTCCAGCGACTGACGACTCCAGTTCTGTGTTGGTTGATAAGTCTTCTTACACTCCCACTAAGTTTCTCATTTCTGGCTGTGCCCATCTTAACTTCAATCTCTTTATCTCTTTCATCCGAAGGAGTGACATGGATTTGTGGTTGTCGAAGTCCTGTGCTCTACCCACATCTGAAACAAGGTAGCTTTTACCATACACATTGCGGTAATAGTACTACTTGCGGAAGCGTTAGGATATTTTTTTTGTCGTGAAGGAAATAGGTATTTGATGAAGTTTTACGACAGAGACGTCTGCTCAATAATTATCTTAACGGTAAAATGTTGAAAACTGAAACTGCAGTGCTTGGCAGTAATGAATGTAAGCCTAAAAAAATAGGGCGTAATAATTTTTCTTTAAAAATATATTTAATTAATGCGCACGATTCGCCATTTGGTTAATTCGATAGTTCGATGTTTGGTATCAAATAAAAGTGTAGTTAAGATTGTATTTGTATTGGGGACACTACAAATAAAAACACCGAAACGAGAGTGGTGCTCCATAGGTCAGGTTCTTTGAGTACTTACAAAAACTTTGTCAAAAACAGTTCTTCACTGAACCCCAGCTGGTAAAAGAACTAAACAGTGATAATGAGATATAAGGTGAGTGTTAGGGGAAATAATTTAAAAAGAGTGGCTTTATTTGGAGCAGTGTTGAGATATATTGAATCAGGACAGGTAGGATTGGGACTCTCTAACGGGAGTGGCCAGGTCTGTTAACGTTGGCGGTTATTCGATATAAACAACTAGAAAACAAATAGAAAAATAACCTACAACTTCCGAATGTTTTAGACCAGTGGCAGGAAACAGATTGAGGGATATGAAATGAAGAACTGAGAGAAAAGCAAGGAATAATTCCCGCCACGGGATACATAAAGGAACAACAGATAACATTGTTTGGCCAAGTGATAGGACAGAAAGAACAAAGCAAAACACAACACAACGAGTCTTTAAAAAGCGTTACGAGAACACCAGACTCAAGGGTCGACCATAAAAAAGATGGATTGCTGGAATATTGGATATTCTTGGAAACACAACAGCAGCAGAATCACACAAAAGAGCAAACGATCACAAATTATAGCTCCCCTCGACGCTGAAAGGTAAATGTTGTAGGAAAGAATAAGAACAAGAAATGTAGAAACTCGCGCAGTATGAAAATCCTGGCTTGTGCAAATAGACAAATCAATAACATGCACACGATTGCGCATGTGAAAGATGAAACCAGTGTAGTGGACGTAAAATTTAATATATAGCAAATACCTTTGTGTATATGTATTGAACATTTATGGTTTCATTAATATTGAATTCAATTTACCAACATAGATACCACACCTTGTAACAAACTGCATCATAGCCGCATCCAGAACCACAACCTCTCACACAATGAGAGAACAAATTTCAATTACTTCAAAGCAACAACAAAAAATTAAAATTAAATAAATAAAAATAAAACCATAATCAAGTACCGTGCCTGCTGGCGTAGGTGATCATGTCTCTCCACAACTTTCGATCTCGACAGTTATTTATCATTTCCGTTGTTGATCTTCTGCCGAGCCAGAAATAAAATTAAAAATAAAATAAAATCGATTAAAAAAAAAAAAGCCGATCCATTTCCCCCTCAAAAGATGCTCACGTGACAAGTATTAACACTGACTAGACTCAATTCACTGTCAGCATAAAGTCGCTTACTCCACTCAAAGTCTGCACTTGTATGTAAGCTATACCAATTTGGTTCGCCACAGTGGATTTGGCACTAAGTCCGGCCCACCTGGTACACACAGTAAAAACAGCCTGCGAACAATGGAATGTAAATCATGGGCCAAACACTGTTTTAAAAAAAAATAACAGTTGGCAGCGAAATGTGAAGAATTCGTCTGAATTCCTCGGACGACGAATCAGTGCGCCGGGTAATTCCTTAAAATCTAGTTTCAATTGGAATAAACTAGAGCAGAGATAAAGAGATAATGAAATGGATTCACAAACAATTAAATAACATATACATCAAGGTTCTTTCTCTGGTACAGAAAACTTCGTCAGATCCCTGTCTACATTAGTGCTCGCTTATTCAGTTCAGTAATGTACAACAGATCACCGAGGCTTGTACGAGCGCCAGTAGAGAAATGGTTACAGATGATGTTGATACATTTGGTGATAAGTGATCGTGGGTTCAATCCCCGTCTGAAAATCTTGGATAAAGAAAAAAAAATACAGAATGGATTCCTGATCCGCTGAGAGGGATATTACATTAACAGCGAGAATGATCTGACTGATGATTCTGCTATGACTCTACCCATTGCTTGCGTCACAGCGCCTCAGATTATGTTGTGTGTTTATTTTTTTTTTTTTTAGGGGAAGTAGCCGCAACAGGGTTGTGGTTAGTGAACTCTAATCTGATCAGGAAAAGAGGTCGAGTTCGATAGACCGCTTACCCTTCCACCCATAAAACAAAATAAAATAAAAATGAATGAACCCAACTGCTATATATTCCCCCCCCCCTCTCCCCTCAAAGAAACCCGAGGCGTGCTGGTCTTGTTCGATGACGTGTTTGACATTACTCCCTTCGAAGTTTCGCTTCAGGGCTTCTTTTATTTTTACCTTAAACAACAGGGCACAATCAACCTTATCTCCGATTGTCCATGCTTACGATTTATAGTTTTCAAATAGTTCGCACCTTTACGGTGAAAGAAAAGAGAGACGCAATAGCTCAGTGGCTAGTGAACTGGACCAAGGACAAAAGATCGGGTTCGATCCTGACTAGGGAACAGGCAAATAATTGCAATGCTGCGGTAAAGCTGGTAGCAAGGAGCCAATGGTGGGGTGTGCTAAACACTCCAAGGTATGGTGACAGCTTTACAAATAAAGAACACAACACAATACTGACGTTTCGGCCTGTGGCCTTCTTCAGAATACAGGGACAACGACAACAAGCGGTGAAGCACAATTACTACATGTTAGATGATAAAGTGGAGGGCGAGGAAAGTAGGATGCAAAAATAAGAAAAGAGAGAAATGAATTTTACATGATGAGAGGTATGATGGGCGTCAAAATATATAAAATAGAAAAAGAGAGAGAAAAATGTATAATAAATTGTACTTAGCTGAGCTCAGAGCAGGGAGCAGGAAAACTGTAATCCGTGCTGAAACCAGTCGGAATGACTAAATGACTAAAAGCGCAGAGAACGTGTATAGAAAGCAACACGTGACAAAGACAGGTCAGTAAAGAGGGCAAAAAGGATCAAATATCGGGAAAACCAAAAAGGGGGGGGGGAAAGGGGGCATAGACGAGGATACTCCTGGGACACAACAAGCAATACATATAAATCACTCAACAATGGAAGTGAGAGATCACGCGAGAGGTTAAGAGAAAGAAATAGAATGACACGACAAAGTAGTAAACTAGGCAGTGGGTGAGAGAGATGGACTCTACAGAATGGATGGCCTCGAACTGAACGAGTTGAGAGGTAGGTCAACGAAAGGAAGGATTGGATACTGGAGGAAGAGATACGGTGAGGAAGAATAATAAAGCCGGTATAATGAGAAGGGCGATAGAGGGGTGGTCCGGAGGAAGTTAGTCTATCGGGAGGTAGGGAAGTATTGGAGGAGGAGGTATGGAGAGGAGGGATAAGAAGCAGGTATGTGAAAACTGGATAGGGGGAGAGGCGGTAGGTCAGAAGTGAATGGAAAAAGAGAAAGTCTGGAAGAAGTGGAGCAATAGGGGATGGTGTGCAAGAGGTATGAACCATAGGAGGTAAAGAAGTAGGGAAATGATAGAACAAAGGGGGGGGGAATGAAAGTGGGCATCAGGATAAGGGGGATACTGGAATAGTAGGTATAGATGAGTAGTGACTACAAGTTAATAGAGAGGAGAGGGGTGAGCTAGGAGTAGATCAGCAGAGGGGTGGTAGGAAGGACGAGGGACAATAGAGGTGGGCAGAGAGATCGTACGTACAGTCCAGGTGGAGAGGTGATATAGTGATAAAGAGGTAAAGGACATGAAGATAGTCAGAAGAGAAAAAGGTGTAGGGAGAGGGGGGGTTTAGGAGGAAGAAGGCAAGATGGGGGTTACTCAAAGAGGATATGAAAAGCAGGGATGGACGAGTAGAGGACCCAAGATAAGAAATAGGAAGAGAGGTCCATAGGTGGGAGGGTGGAGTCGGAGGCCGGAGGGTCCTCAGAGGGACAGGGATACATTGATGCCACGAGGTGTGAGGCAGCCCCAACGAGCGATCAGACGGTGCTCCAGAGTGAGCCGACTGTGGTGATCAGAGGAGCATGATATTAGGCCAGTTACCAAGACATCAGTCTTACCTCGATGGCCCCTCGAGTTAAAGTGGGCTGCTACAGGAGTGTCCGCTTCTTGGGTGATGTCATTCAAGTGTTCACGGCACCTATCGCCGATTCTGCGACCAGACTGACCGATGTAGGTCAACTTGCATCGCTTACAGATGATGGCATAAATGATGTTCCGCGATGTGCAAGTGAATCCCTCTCTGATCTCGAAAGGACCATTAGGGAAGAGGACAGTGTCGGTCTGGAGAACGTGGTCACAAGTTTTACATACTCTCCGGTTGCAGCGGATAGTGCCTCGATGGCTGAAGTGGTCAGCAGGAAGACGGCCCCTGACAAGAAAGTCTCGGAGGTTCCGGTCACGTCTAAAGGCCACTAGTGGTGGGTCAGGGAAGAGCAGACGAGTAGTAGGGTCAGATCGAAGAATAGGGAGGTAGCGGTGGATGGTCCTAATAGCCTTTGCCAAGACGACGAAGATTTCCTTCACAATGCCCACCTTATGCTTGATTTCTTCCGCCGACGTCTCTATCCTGAATCAGCTCTCCTCCCTGCCCTGCGTCGAGTTCTCCACACTTCACGTCAGTCTGCTCTTACCCCCTCTACTCATCCCCCCTCTGATAGAGTAGTGCTCGCTCTCACCCATCACCCTCACCACTACGCCGCTATTAGGACCATCCACCGCTACCTCCCTATTCTTCGATCTGACCCTACTACTCGTCTGCTCTTCCCTGACCCACCACTAGTGGCCTTTAGACGTGACCGGAACCTCCGAGACTTTCTTGTCAGGGGCCGTCTTCCTGCTGACCACTTCAGCCATCGAGGCACTATCCGCTGCAACCGGAGAGTATGTAAAACTTGTGACCACGTTCTCCAGACCGACACTGTCCTCTTCCCTAATGGTCCTTTCGAGATCAGAGAGGGATTCACTTGCACATCGCGGAACATCATTTATGCCATCATCTGTAAGCGATGCAAGTTGACCTACATCGGTCAGTCTGGTCGCAGAATCGGCGATAGGTGCCGTGAACACTTGAATGACATCACCCAAGAAGCGGACACTCCTGTAGCAGCCCACTTTAACTCGAGGGGCCATCGAGGTAAGACTGATGTCTTGGTAACTGGCCTAATATCATGCTCCTCTGATCACCACAGTCGGCTCACTCTGGAGCACCGTCTGATCGCTCGTTGGGGCTACCTCACACCTCGTGGCATCAATGTATCCCTGTCCCTCTGAGGACCCTCCGGCCTCCGACTCCACCCTCCCACCTATGGACCTCTCTTCCTATTTCTTATCTTGGGTCCTCTACTCGTCCATCCCTGCTTTTCATATCCTCTTTGAGTAACCCCCATCTTGCCTTCTTCCTCCTAAACCCCCCTCTCCCTACACCTTTTTCTCTTCTGACTATCTTCATGTCCTTTACCTCTTTATCACTATATCACCTCTCCACCTGGACTGTACGTACGATCTCTCTGCCCACCTCTATTGTCCCTCGTCCTTCCTACCACCCCTCTGCTGATCTACTCCTAGCTCACCCCTCTCCTCTCTATTAACTTGTAGTCACTACTCATCTATACCTACTATTCCAGTATCCCCCTTATCCTGATGCCCACTTTCATTCCCCCCCCCCTTTGTTCTATCATTTCCCTACTTCTTTACCTCCTATGGTTCATACCTCTTGCACACCATCCCCTATTGCTCCACTTCTTCCAGACTTTCTCTTTTTCCATTCACTTCTGACCTACCGCCTCTCCCCCTATCCAGTTTTCACATACCTGCTTCTTATCCCTCCTCTCCATACCTCCTCCTCCAATACTTCCCTACCTCCCGATAGACTAACTTCCTCCGGACCACCCCTCTATCGCCCTTCTCATTATACCGGCTTTATTATTCTTCCTCACCGTATCTCTTCCTCCAGTATCCAATCCTTCCTTTCGTTGACCTACCTCTCAACTCGTTCAGTTCGAGGCCATCCATTCTGTAGAGTCCATCTCTCTCACCCACTGCCTAGTTTACTACTTTGTCGTGTCATTCTATTTCTTTCTCTTAACCTCTCGCGTGATCTCTCACTTCCATTGTTGAGTGATTTATATGTATTGCTTGTTGTGTCCCAGGAGTATCCTCGTCTATGCCCCCTTTCCCCCCCCCCCTTTTTGGTTTTCCCGATATTTGATCCTTTTTGCCCTCTTTACTGACCTGTCTTTGTCACGTGTTGCTTTCTATACACGTTCTCTGCGCTTTTAGTCATTTAGTCATTCCGACTGGTTTCAGCACGGATTACAGTTTTCCTGCTCCCTGCTCTGAGCTCAGCTAAGTACAATTTATTATACATTTTTCTCTCTCTTTTTCTATTTTATATATTTTGACGCCCATCATACCTCTCATCATGTAAAATTCATTTCTCTCTTTTCTTATTTTTGCATCCTACTTTCCTCGCCCTCCACTTTATCATCTAACATGTAGTAATTGTGCTTCACCGCTTGTTGTCGTTGTCCCTGTATTCTGAAGAAGGCCACAGGCCGAAACGTCAGTATTGTGTTGTGTTCTTTATTTGTAAAGCTGTCACCATACCTTGGAGTGTTTAGCACACCCCACCATTGGCTCCTTCGATCCTGACTGACGGCTTCCGGGTTCACTCAGCTTTAAATGGGTACAGGATTTTTCTGGGAAAGTAAAGCGGTACGGGCGAAATACCGACCACATTACCCCAAAAATCATGTGCCGAAAGTCTGTAAAAATAATGGCCACTAATACCATATTCCCTATACGCCACTTGGCGTGACGGAGGCTCTTTACTTTTACGGTGAATGCCCTTGTAAAACCTTGAATTCTATATAAATATAGATAAAGAGGTTAATATATAATCAGTTAGCGTTAGCTATGCAAATGGAAAGATAGATAAATCATAAATACAGAAATATAAATAGGCATATCAAAACAAACAATGAGCTTATATTTTGTTATTTGTACTACAAACAAATAATATGAAGGAACAATTTTATAAATATTTTCTCATGGATAAATTGAGTTATTTGAGGGTCATCATCATTGCACTCCGAACATGTCCATAGGTGCTCAAATCCCCTCATCAGCAAGTATTGAAGTTTCCAGCGACTGACGACTCCAGTTCTGTGTTGGTTGATAAGTTCATTTATACGCGCACTAAGTTTCTTGTTTCTGGCTATGCCCATCTTAACTCCCATCTCTTTCATCTGAAGGAGTGACGTGAAATCGAAGGTTGTCGAAGTCCTATACCCTTCCCACATCTAGGAGGACATTGATGATGTCCGCCCAATCCATTGGTTGACCGTCCTCAACAATAGCCCAGCTAGCCAACCGGTCCGCTCTTTCATTTCCCTGTACTCCCGCATGTCCAGGGATGTAAACAAAGGTGACCTTACGTATTTTTGACTTCTCCTATGACTCTACCTTTTGCATACGTACAGAGCCAGCCTCCACTTTTTTTTATCATGCTCCTCGAATTACTCAGTATGTAGGCGTGTGTCTAGTCTTGTGAATCTAACCAGATGAAGGAGAACCACACCACCATGCTGCGCCGTCTCTGATTCGAAAGCTGGACATTTGTAACCTTTTCTCCCTATCTGTAATTCGATTTCTTGTCAGTCACTTCACGTTTTGAGTTTGTTTTTCCCCCAATCATTACCTTATTTAGCGTAACTTTTTTGTATTGCAACTTCAAATGTGACTTTCATGTTTTAATGATAAGTAAAAAGGAGTAGTAACAGAATTATTAAAAAAAATAATGATTCCACACACAAACAATTTTTATGAGTTACAGCGATTGATTTTTTCTTAAGTACAAGAGCCATTATTGCGTCATTTTTGAGCTAAGTATTTCGAAACTAAAAACGCTTTATTTAAAGAAACAAATTATTATTATTTTTAAAACACTTTTTGACTGATGAACTCTTTATTACATGAATAGCAGGAGGAGTAATAAAGTGGGGAAATAATTGAAACGTAATGGTTTCGAAAACATAAAAAAACTTGCTAAACAAGGGATGGCAGAGGAAGCACAACGTGAAGTTACAATTAACACAAGATAGTTGATAACACAGCCATCTATAAAAAGTGAAAACAGCATTAACAATGAAATAGACAGTAAACTTAGAATAGTCAACTCAAATGTATTATCAATCCTTACCCAGGCATGTGAAAGCTGGAAGAAATGTAACTATTTAATTTTTTTTTTTTATTACGCGTTTGAAGACAAAAAACTAAGGATACTCTGTGTATAATTGAATAAAGTGACCGAAATAGAAATAAGAGAAATGGCTGTGCAACCAACGGTCTCATCTACAAATTAGGAAGAGAAGATACTTCGGAGTGTGTTGAGAAGATACGAAGATACAGCAACATAATTTCAAAATATGCTATTATTTTGGAAATATCAGGATACATAAAAAGAGGAAGACCGAGAGAGAGAGAGAGAGAGAAAGAGAAAGAGAAGCTGAAAAATAGAGATCAGAGAAGCAAAGTTGGCAGGCATTGACTCATTGATAAGATTGAAAATCTCACTTAGAATATAGTTGGTGGTGGTGACAGGAAACAATAGATATGGTTACAGCTTTATCTAAGTGTAGCACAACACAATCGAACGACGTTTCGGCTCAAGAAGCCTTCAACAGGAACAGTGGACAACACACCCACGTGACACACACAAAATTAAATGTAAGCAAATAAACTTACCATTACACAAACAAAACAATATATAGAAAAGACAATAATATTAAAATAAGTTTAAAAAAGGAAACTTCTCTGCTATTCTTGCTTGTGGTCGTTCAAGAGGGAAATGAATTTGGCTAAGAGTGACTAGGTTAACACGTTGGTCGGAAACATGGAGGTCTGGAGAGAAATGCCTTGCTGGGAGTGGTTGGGCGAACACGTGCCTCGGAAGTCAGATAAGAATAAAGGTTCTAAGATCATGAAGGGAAAAGGGTAGCAAGGGTCAGTGAATTGTCTAAGAAATGAATTTTATAGGAATATACGACCCACGAAGGCTTTATACGTAACAAGTGAAAATGGTGTTGACAGGCAAGATGAATAAAAGATCAACGAGGACAACATGAGTAGAGGGAGTAGAGAATACCTTAGGAGAAATAGGAAGGGCGTATGAGAAGACAACAGGGGAACTATGTGTAACAATGTGACACTAAAGGTGCCAGTAAACCCTAACGGACTATAAGGCGATTCTCTAGGGCGAAACGGCTGCGGTCGCAGGGGTGATAGAAGAAAATGCCAGTATTACGGATGTCTTGTTCACCCATGTGGTCTCATAAATTTAAATAGACATTGAATTGGAGTGCCAGTTTTCTGTTTGACATCCCGAAGATGTTCACAACATCTTCGTGCAAGGCGTTCTCCAGATTCACCAATATATGTCACATAACACCGCTGGCATGTAATGACATAGATAATATTGCGGGACACAGATCTGAACCATCCTTGACCTCGAACCGTCCATTGGAGAATGCGATATAGTCGATGAAGAGTACATCAGGTAATGCAGTCCCGCCCACAAGTGACTGTACCTAAGAGATTGTGGTCGTAGTGGGGGAGACGGCTCCTAACCAGATTGTCCCTCAAATTCCTGTCACCTTTGAAGGTGACCATAATAGGATCATGAAAAAGTCGACGGTTTTGGGATGAGAGTTGAAAATGGAACGGTAACGGTTAAGAATTCTCATTGTAGCTAAGCTGTGTGTGTGTGTGTGGGAGGGGGCCAGGGGGCGGAAGGGGTGGTAGGTGAAGGTGAGTATAGTTCTGTCAGAGGAGTGGCGGTTAGACGGAGTAAGTGCATCCAGGTGGGAAATGCGGAGAACCCATTGGAAGACACATTGAAAGATTGAGTTATGTCAGCGGCTAAAAAACCCAGGTAAGAGGAGATCCTGTTTGAGACAATCCTGGTCGTCCGAGCAGGGACGAAGTAGACGTAGTAATTAAGGAAAATTGATTTAAATCACGACATGAAGGCGAATGAGATGAAGTGTAGAGAAAGCAACAATGGACGTCTGTGGGCTTCTAGAGCGCTGAGGTGTGGAGGCCAGAGGTGTCCAGAGAAACATTAAGGTTCAGAAAGGTGACACAGGAAGTGGAGATACATGGTAGGTCAGTTCAAAATAATATAATGAGAATCCAAAGAATAGAAGGAGCCGCGATAGCTCAGTGGTTAGTGAACTGGACTACAAAGGACAAGAGGTAGGGTTCGATCCTAATCGACGGCTTCCGGGTTCACCTAGCCTTAAATGGGTACCGGTTTTTTTTTCTGGGAAAGTAAAGGAGCACGGGCGTAACGTCGACCACAATACCCCAAAAATCACGGGCTGAATGTCTGTAAATTGTATGGTCACTAAACACCATATTCCCTATACGCCACTTGGCGTGACGGGCTCTACTTTTTTTTTCTTTTTAAACAAAGAATAGTATATAGATGGATGAAGAAAAAAAAAACACTATCAGCGCTATGCTACTATAAGCAGCGCTGGGAGGATCGAGGTAATGCCAGTAGTGTCCTAGACAGGCAGTGTTCAATCCATTTTATTGTTTAGATAGATATATTTGTATCCACATTTATTAACCCATTAAAAACTTTTAGTGCATAATTCAAAGTATTTAATTAAGCTTTCAATAACAAACTTTCTAGAGGAACGTGCGAAGCATCAAAGTAATATTACAATTTAATTTCGTTAAAACATGAATAGGTTAAAGAGTATTTATTATTGATATATTTAAAAACAAAACGCGTTTTGTGTCGCTAGTTTACGCCGAAGCCCTCGATAAATATTTTGCACTTTTAGACCCGACACATCCGTTCTTTGGTATGCCTAGATTTTGCTTAACAATGGCAGGGGCTATTACTGACCAACTCTTTTCGACTATAAGCTGTCAAGGGTTTTTTAACGTGCGCGAGTGCCAACGCACTCGAAAATAAATGTCTAAGGAAAATACTTGGCATAGCGTGGAACAAATTCAAAACAAACGAGGAAATTAGAGAAATCGCCAATCAACCACTAATATCTTCAGTAATCAAGAAAAGACGATGGTCATATGTTGGACATGTGATGAGGAGAGATAATAGCGAATAACAAAGCAAACCCTATTGTGGGAAACAAAAGGTAAAAGGAATAGAGGCCGACCCTGAGAGACACTGAGAAGAACATTGCTGAGAGAGGCAAGAGCAGCAGGAATCGGCTCCCTCAATGAGATAGATTTTCTTGCACAGAACAGAGACAAATGGCGAGATTTGATAAAATATTTTTACAAGGATTGAAAACTGCAAGAATACAAATTTGGTAAAGAGAAAGAGTATCTGGGTCTATGCCATATGGGCCGGCTACTGCTCGAAAGGTCAATAGATAGATATTGCCAACATTTTCCAAGAGGGCTACATATCGATTCTCACTACCCAGAGAGCATACTCCCATAGGCGTGGGTAAAGCCATAATGAAACCACGGATTCAATTTTGAAAAATTCCCATCGCCTGTGATGGGATTGGAACCCGAGACCCCCATGTGATGAGACAGACGTCTTACCTCTAGATTATCAAGACTCCTTAAATTTACAAATACATACTACCATTATTAAGTAAACAAGAGTCTATTTGAACAGCAGAGCCACGATGCTTGAATAATAACTGATAAGAAACTTGACATAAAGGTTTTCGACAATAAGTGTCAGAGAAGTTTCCCCGTCGAGCAAGTGTTTCCATCCTTTAAGTTGGTAACACTCTTGGGAGACAGGTCCAACTACCCCGTGACTCCCTGGCATCGACCTCTTACTGTAATCTGAACCTGAATACCTGCGGAAACGTTCTAATTGAATGATATAGGGTGTCTCTTTAATGACTGTGCATTTTTTGTTGTTGAAATAATTACGCACCTAAATTTTATCTATGTATGACGTAATAGTTCAAGCACCATTTACGTGTTCATTTAAACATCACTGCTACATGATAGATCTGGCTTACAATGGTGTTAACACAACTTTATTGTGTTAATACCAACATTACCCATTATAAGCTCGCCGATAGCAGTCAAGTATATTTGAATAATACCATTTATTTTACAATTTGTGTGACGTGACGTTTTTTCTTCCGAGAGTATAAACTCACTGCACTGCGACTTTAGAAACACCCTGTGCTACCAATATATATTCGTTCTCCAAATGTTGCCTGTAGAATACTTTCTGATAGGAAACTACTGTCCACATCAAGTCGCAGCTGCCTCACTTGATACAAATTTGCCTTCGACAACAATGGCTGACGTCATCATGACTGAAATGTTGGTACACCTGATTATATCGATACTTTTCAGATCTCGCTTTCCTTTTCGACGTAATATGCAGCACGATAACAATAACAATACGGAATAATAACAAGGAAAAAAGAAAATAGAGTAGGTCCTTAAGAATACTAGGAGAAAAGAAGACATGGGAAACCTCCAGGAAACTGGTCTTGATCAGAAGGAAATAGAGAAAATGTTCAAGAAGAGGAATGGATGGAGAGTATGTTACCTGTGATCCAAAATCGGAGCACCAAAAGACTTTTAAATAAATTATTGAATAATAATATAACAGTGAGCATACATAGTATCCCTTTTTTCCGGTTGGATCCAACATGGAGGATTTGTTTTTCTCCCGCTTGGTATAGAAGCGTTGGTCAGAGGTTTAACAAGCCGCTATCGTAAAAACGCTTTTGTTAATGAAATGTAGACCTGATACAGAATCGCATCAGGAATTGGCTCCCTCAGTCAGATAAGAGTTGCTTGCACAGAACAAAGACAAATGGCGAGATTTGATAAAAGATCTTTTCAAGGATTGAAAACTGCTAGAATAAAAATTTAGATGAGAGAAAGAGTATCTGGGTCTATGCACTATGAGCTGGCTACGGCTTGAAAGGTCAATAGATAGATAGACAGAGAGAGAGATACATATAATCTACATTAATGTGTACCTGGCAGAGGAAAGGCATTCAGCGAGAGTGTATTGGGCCGCGTTCGTCCAACAGTAGCGGAGACTTTACATTCCCAAAAGTCAGCAATGCTACAGGTTACATTTTCCTAGATATTTTTTCCACATGGTTTCTTAGAGATAAGCATATCCAAAGTAATATATAATCATCTAAATAATCATGTAGAGACTAAAATGAAATATGTCGTACTTTTCAACAATTCTTTTGCGCAATTTGCCTATATATATATATATATATATATAGGTTAGTCACAATTATTGTTTGCATAGTGAGAATAGATACACAAATGAGACGGACATGAGATAGTTTCAAAAACATTGGTCATTAGATTGTAATCTAGTCTAAAGGAGATATTTTGAAATTTTATTATCATAAGATGATAATGGAAAAAAGTAGATAATTTAAAAGGACAAACTTCAAAGCGACAGCAGAAATGACACACAGTATTTCAGCAGCACGGAAGACGAGTATACATAGTGGGAACCAGTGTAGCCAAAGTAGTAAAACATTTTGTTTGTCGAACTTGAAATTCGGCGGACGCGCTAGAGTGGTTTACCTTCTCTCTAAGATTCTTTCATAGATTCATGGGCAACAGAATGTTCTTACTTTCATAGATTCATGGGCAACAGAATGTTCTTACTTTCATAGATTCATGGGCAACAGAATGTTCTTACTTTCATAATTGCAGATAAATGTAAAAAAAAAAAAAAAACAATACACGGATGAAAGGAATGATGTCATCAAAGTTTACAAATGTCAATATAAAATAAATGGTTAGAATTGTTTGGAAAGATAGAGAATGGCACAATTCTAGACTAGTTTTTGTATAAAGAGGATAATGTGTCACCGAACGGGGCAGGTGATAGATAAGCGTGGAATCAAGACGCCAAGGAGAGATAAGACTAGACGTTGTAATTAAGATGAGAAGACAGTTGTTTGCTATGGAAAAGACAACTTAACAGAGTTGGTCACTTTAAGTGGAAACCTCTTTTGTGTTGTCTTCTCTGTTTTTGTTATTAGCGGCTGCACCTATGTTAACAAATGTATCTTTTTTATTATTAAGAAAGGGTATTTTAATAGAAAGAGAAGTAGGGAAGAAAAAGAGATAAAAGAAAAAAAAACACCGTTGCTTCCCAAGTGTGGTGTAAAGAGAGTGTGGTGTTATTGCTCACACTTTTACCATCAACACATTTTGATATATTCATCAGCACTGGGCAAAGCCGGAATTTTTGTTTTCTTAATTTAGTGTCCTGTGCTGGCCTAAGGAGTGAATCCGTTCTCTTGTCCAAAGAATTCACTAATGGCTGCTATATAATACAATATATCAATAGTTTATTTACAGGGTTAAGGAATAGAGAACTAATTTTCCCACGTGACACCTCCTTTACCTTCCAACCTTCACTCATATGTAGCCTTATCTTGCAAGATAAACTATGAATAAACCTCAGAATAATTATTTAGAGTACACACGCATAAACGTCGGCTGTCGAATACACCCACATATATGATGAAACCAGTTCTACAGGATTATTTCATATTTGACTGGTTAATAAAAGTGCACTGGCCCACAGGCTGAACACTACAGTGGGAACTCTATGGAGTTAACAAGAAGAGATACAGGCACCAGTGAAATCTATGACTGACATAAATGCATACACAAGATGATGGATAACAAACTATTTTAATATGGCATGACACGTAACAGCAAGAATGAAAAAAAAAAAGCCATACAATACAATGAATAAATCACCATGCAGGGCATTTAAGGACAAATATACGTAACTTATGTTACAGATTCACGAATTAATAGCAGGATGGGGAGAATGAATTACTGGAACCAAGAGGACAACGACGATAAGTTTATGCAACCAGAAATGACGAGCTCTAAAAGGAACTTGTGAACCACTGTATCAGATTGTTGAACACCACGAACAGAGACAATACATTAACTATATTTGAACGTAGACCTTTGGATTGCTCGGCTGCGTGGAGAAAAGACCTTTTTTTTTTTTGCTTAAGCTCACGCCCTGGAAAAGACCACTTCAGCTTCGCCATTTTGGTACACGGCGAAACAAAAAAAAAATAATAATAACAATCTAGGGGCGCTGAAAAATTTATAGTCAACTATGCCTGATGGAGGCTACTATATACTTGAACGAGATGTTATGAAACGAGATGTCATGAAACGAGATTTCAGTTTGTTCGTTAGCTGATGATGATCTAACGTGTTTTGAGATGTATATTTACACCAAAACACCAGTCATAAAACAAAATATTAAATGCATTTCATTATAAAATATTAATGATGAATTTATTATACTCGTTTTAATAACATTTTATGATTAAAAAATGATCACAACCAAGACCAAAATTCCAACTGGTTATTTATTAAAGATGCCTTCTGAAAAGAAAATTATCAAAACGCTCTGATCATATTCAAATAATTGTTGCCAAAACAGGACATCGATGATATTTTTTACAAAAAGGTATTGCATTGTCATACTACAACGGAAAAAAAAAACATAAATAAAACACCATAACTAACATTATAATTATATATTGTCTGAATTACAAGGCATCTCAACATGAAAAAGAAACAATATCACTATTGAAAGATATCTTAATGAAATCAAAACAGCATTTACTTAACTTACTTTATCATTATTTAAAGACATTTACTCAGAGAAATCTTTACAGCTATTGCACGACATCGACATCATTATAGGATGTCGTCAAGATTACAAGATAACTTGATAGAATAAAAACATCATTACTATTACAAGACATTACAATAATCAGAAATATCCATAATACAAGACATCTTAATTCAATCAGAACAGAATCAATTATCACTAGTAATGAGTTTCAACACAAGATTTTGTTAACAATACTCAATACACGTCAACATTATCAATGTAAAGAAAATTATTTGTGCAACATATCGTTATCAAAGCAATAAATCGTTATCACTACAAGACATATCCGTTATCTGTACACGATATTAACAATATAACAACATTTCCAAAACAAGACAACATTATCAACACACGATATATTAATCGATATCGCTAAACTACAAACAACATAATCAACACCATATACAATTACAAGTACAATATATCATTATATATACAAGAAAACATTACAACTGTTAGATATCAACAACAGCGCTGGTTGTACTTACAATTAATATACAAAATAACACAACAACCTGTAATGCACGGCAAATATAATTATTTCAGTGGGCCCCAAGAGAAGCCCACAAGTACTTACACTGAAAGCAGTTAGTCACCCGAATGCAATGGAACTGATTATATGGACAGAATAGAATAGAGTAGTGGCGACTCATGGGGTTTTCTCGACTGAAGTGGAACTGATTTCATAGACAAAATAGAATAGAGTAGGGGCGACTCATGGGGTTTTCTCGACTGAAGTGGAACTGATTTCATAGACAAAATAGAATAGAGTAGTGGCGACTCATGGGGTTTTCTCGACTGCATTGGGACTGATTTCATAGACAGAATAGTATAGAGTAGTGGCGACTCATGGGGTTTTCTCGACTGCAGTTGAACTGATTTCATAGACAGAATAGAATAGAGTAGTGGCGGCTCATGGGGTTTTCTCGACTACAGTGGAACTGATTTCATAGACAGAATAGAATAGAGTAGTGGCGGCTCATGGGGTTTTCTCGACTGCAGTTGAACTGATTTCATAGACAGAATAGAATAGAGTAGTGGCGGCTCATGGGGTTTTCTCGACTGCAGTGGGACTGATTTCATAGACAGAATAGAATAGAGTAGTGGCGACTCATGGGGAATTCCCGACTGCAGTGGAACTGATTCCATGGACAGAATAGAATAGCTGACGACTATTGTTGAATTTGCCACTGCCATGGAGCTTAATTCCATGGAGAGAACCGAATAATTGACGACTCGTAGATAATTGTTTACGTCAGGGCCCCCTCCAAAAAAAAAAAAAAACAGAACTGACCAAGACACTATTCCATCACCACGCGATGAGAATGTAAACAGACTAATAAGTCTGGCCAAATGAATGGTGATCGAGAGGAAGATACCCAAAAATGCCAAACTGTAGTTGGGTGTGTTAAGCAGAAAGGCGCAGATATTGCAGCTTGTAAATTATGACAAAACGTTTCCACGCTCATTAGCGTATTTAGAAAGACTGGCGATAAGGAGGAGTAACCGGCGAATTCAGTCAAAATACTTATGATTAGATATATTTTAATGTATTTTCTATCTACAGGTAAAAGCTATTTTACAGTATCAGTTATCGAATCTCGCCGCTTTGAAGAGATACAGAGGAAGTGTTAGTACATATGATCTGATCTAACGATGGTAATGTCATGGATTTGTGCAGAATCGTGAAGGGATTTCGACAAATGGATAATATAATGAGCAAACCAGAAACGGATGTGAAGTCATTTACAGTTTGCAGTGCAGAATAAGCCTAGAGGGAAGAAGTACTCCATGCACGACCAGTAAATTATCGTTACCAACTTATCAACATATTCGTTATCAACTTCACCTTTTCCACATGTATTTTGCTATCAAGGAGTCTGTAACTCGCATAGTAAACTACCTGTCAAATAATTACATGTTGATAAAGAGATGCAGTGAAGACAATGGCGCTTGTTAGGACACACTGCGGAAGCCAACTGAGAGTATTACACAACAGGCCCGTTTTTGGAACTCCAAAGGAAAAAGACAAAGAGGAAGACCAAGATATTCTTGGAGAAGACAGATGGAAGCAGAGATGGAGATGATGGGGGAAGACGTGGAAAGATCTTAAAAGGATGGCAAGAAACAGAACAGCTTGAAAGGGTTTGTTGAAGACCTATGCTCCACAGAGAGCTGAAAGGTTGAAGAAGAAGATGACGAAGAGGTCTGTAACTCGCATGTTAGTGGCATCTTGAAGGTAACAATAAAATACCACCTATTTTGATTCGTAGTCAACCATTACTAAGCATCCCGAATCAGAACATTACTGTTTTTCTCTGGGCACTCCTTTTTCACCCAGGCTGTCTTTGTCGCCTTTCTTTTACGTTTCCTCCGCACTGTCCAGTATATGGTACTTCTTGCTATGGTTTCCTGATCTACCTTAAAAGTGTGGCAGTAATAACAGTCCGTATAGCTGCCGGGGCTCCCACGACGAGGGGAGAAAAGAATCGAGCCACTGTATTTTCCAGGCGTGTAATGAGAAGCGACTAAAGAGGTTTGGAATCGTCGCCTGTGCAGTCGAGTAAGACATCAACGTAGCGAACTTGTCAACAGAATTTAAGGAGAAATTAAAACAAAAATAGAAAAAAAATGGTATGATTAATTGTTTACGTAATTGATGGACAACACACATTTGAACGACGTTTCAGCTCAATAGGCCTTCAGCAGCAATTTGCCTCATTATTAGTTAGTTAAGCTGGACTAGTTTTATTTACTTACATATCTGTATGTGTGTTGTTTGTTAATTCCTGCTGAAGGCCTATTGAGCCGTAACGTCGTTCAAATTTGTGTCATCCACCAATTACGTAAAGCTTTAATCATATCATTTTTTTTCCTAACCCCCCCCCCCCCCCAAAAAAAAAAAAAAAAAAAAAAATTTCTCTTTCACATTCTGCTTTACTGCAGCTTCGCAGTTTTATGCATTTATTTGCATTTCTTTGCCTTGACCCTCAACAGAAATTATCGACACATTTTGGGAAATGCTGTGACAAGTGTACATCGAATATTGTGAATTCCTAACTGCAATGAAACTGGTTCCATGGAGAGGATATATCAGATTAGGCTGCTATAACAATCTAAGATCTTTAGCACAAACTGAACTATACCTTTTCATTTGTCATGGCAACTTTACAGTCTTACCTTACTGAGCGTCAAGCTATATTGTCAAATGTCTACCTTTTTTATTTTCTACAGTACGTAATCTTTCAGGTGCTATCTAATATCATATCCCTCAAAGCAACATAATACAATAAGCACATGATCATACTATTTCAATGCAGTGTAGGTTTTCAGTGGAGAAGACAAAAACTGCACTCAAAGGTCATTTAGGTCGATGAGAAACAATAACAAGAAAGTTCCAATAACCAAGTCTTATTTTTTCTCAGCCGCGTCACGTGTCAGGAGAATGATCGATGTTCTAACAAGGCATCGTCATCAAAATAATTTCAACTATAAACAGACCTCTCGCAGAGCCAACAAGACTGACCAAGATCAGTAATGGAATTTAAACCTGCTAGAACTAATGATACAAAGTCTCAGAAGGAGAGCAATGGTGATGGCTAAATAGAATTCACACGAAATCAATAGTTTAAACAATGAAGAAGAAAACATGTTCCCGACTATGTTCTAGTACTATTCACTTTTTTTTCTGTGCGCACTCCCAGATATTGTTTAATCTGAACTAATAAACCTATTTAAAGTTAGTGGCGTATAATTGCAAGTATACAATGCGTGTCGGAGTTGAGAAGCTCGCCTAGAACGGAAACGTGTGGCGAGATACAATGCAGATTCTGTGCAAAGCCTTACAGTAGCAAATATCATTGGACTTCGGAAGGTCTAGCATTTCTGCTCTATGTGCCGTCTCTTCAGCTCGAAAGGGTAACAGATAGAATTTAAGTATAATTACATTCATCTATAATAGAAAGGGTAATAGATAATATTTAAGTATAATTACATTCAATTGTTAATCATAATGAAAGATCTACAGTATGTTACGTACTTTTCATACAATATGATGATTACGGGGTGGAGGAAGGAGAATCGTAACGCCATGAAGGGGTATAAACAGCTTATGACGTCTTTGTTAATAATTTTATTTTCAGATTTTTTTCCTGATAATATAAATGGCAGCTACTGAAACTAGATATGACAAGAAATCATAACTGCAAAGCCAAAGTTAGTAGAAATTTTTGGAAAAAAACAGAGTGAAATTATTCTCAGGCAGAGAGAGTATTGTCTCCACTACACTACCAAAAATGTTCATTCTGGATCGACCCTTTGTCGCTTTAATGAACGTTGCCAGTAGGAGTGTGCAAGTGATGACCAGCCGTACTCTGGGAACTTGCCAACAGCCAGGGAGTTCAACAACTCAAAGGCAACATTCAGAACTTCAAGAATTGAACCCAAAAGAACATTTCAGCTGTAACTACAATTTCTTTAGGAAGAACCAGTGTTTATGAAGCTAACAATAGTGGAGTTTTACGTGAAATAAATTATCATAAAATAACAGTTTAAAAATATCTTCACTATGCAATGCGCATAAGAACGTAGAATTAATGAAGCATAGAAAAGTGTATACCTGTGTAAACTATTATGTCACTTATTACCACTTATATGGTAACGCTTCATAATACATTCAAAGTTTAATTATAACAAAACAAAAGATGTAGGTCTACAAAAGAAGTAGGTCTATCTTTGCAAAAAAAAAGCTTTTGAGTTATTGAGTTATTTGCGGGTCACCATCATTACACTCCGAACATGTCCATAGGTGTCAGATCCCCTGCTCAGCAAGTCCCGAAGTGTCCAGCGACTGACGACTCCTGTTCTGTGTTGGTTGATATGTCCTTTTATACGCCCACTAAGTTCCTCGTTTCTGACTGTGCCCATCTTAACTCCCATCTCTTTCATCTGAAGGAGTGACGTGGACTCATGGTTGTCGAAATCCTGTGTCCTATTCACATCTCTGAGGGCAATGCTGACTTTCGCCCGATTCATTGATTGACCATCTTCAACTGCAGCTCAGCTAGCCAACCTGTCCGCTCTTTCATTTCCACGTACTCCCGCATGTCCTGGGACGTAGACAAAGGTGACCCTACGTATTTTTAACTTCTGTAATGACTCTTCCCATTGCATACATACAGAGCCAATTTCTACTTTTCTTATCATGCTCATCGAATCACTTAGTATGCAGGCGTGGGTGTAGTCTTGTGACTCTAACCTAATGAATGCCCTGGTCATTGCCATCACCTTCATCGTTACGCTACTCGTGGTCAAAACGCATGCACCACTGTCTTCTTTGACTATTCTGACTGCAGAGCGTGCTGTAAATGCCCATGCACTCCTTTGGTGTCGTATTATGGATCCGTCTGTATATATGACTGTATCATTCTAATCGATGTTACCCCAGATGAGACCGTTGACCTCCGCATTGACCACGACCTGTTCGAGTCCTGTTCCTTACATTTCCTGTCGAGTGTGACAATACACGAGAATGTCCCTTTGAATGACGTAGGCACCGGTATCCACTTCTCGCCAGTGTTGATATTGGTAAGCCTACATACCTGTTTGATGACATCTGCGCGGCCCACCCATGATATGCCTCTTCTTAGCCTGACACCTTTACATGTGCTGCTCTCGTGGTGCAATGGATGCTCTTTATCTGCACTTATCTTCAGGTAAGCTCGTGTCCTCAAGATCTTCATCCTACCATCCATGGTTGGAAAGTCAAGAAGATACCTCATTGCTTTTGAACACCCCAAGATAATGCTCATAGCTTCATTCTGTATTTTCTCCTGCCTGTCAATGTGCGTCGTACTGACAATTAAGAATTGCTAGGGCATACTCGATTGGTGCGAGGACTAATCCCTGGAACAGAAGGGTAAGTAGCCTCTGCTCGATGTTGGCAGCTGCCACGACCTTCAAGGCGGCTAATCCTTTGCGGGATTTTATTATTTTGTTTACTAAAGCTTACAATTTATTAATAAAGAAGAAACTACGTGAACTGCAGCGCCAAAACAATTTCAAGATTGATGTTGTGTCAATGATACAGATGAAAAAGGTACTATTTAATTGACACACGTGTATGCACCGAGAAAATGAAAGTTACAAATCTCTTTAGACATGTTCTTGTACCGGCTTGTTGCAGGAGCTACTGAGTTAAGTGCCCTGTGCACACCGTGAGCTGTATGTTTCATCCGTTTTGATCATGTTCCGATATTCCAATTGTTTACGATGAATGCCGATATCGTATGACAGAGAACAGTTGGTCGTGTTCACTTTCTGTGCGGTTTCGCCTTATGTCTTTTGGCGTGTGCTGCGACTGCTATGATGGGGACTACAGCTACCTTTCTTTGTTTGGGAGATGAGTTAGTAATTCGGATGATTCCACTGGCACGGGAGGTTGAGCAATTATGGATTTTAATTCGTTTGCAGTGATACCGGGGCCTTCCATAACCAAATAACAAAAAGGTTCTTGTACCGTTATTGGTAAGCGGTACCCAAACTACATATCATAAGACTTGGTAATTAATACAAATATTAACGAACGTTATGACACAATTATTCATCATCGGGCTGCATATATTTGGTTGGTTGGTTGCGTTGGCCCGATGACTAAAGTATTCTAGAGTATCGTGGTAGACTAGAATATTCCTCTTCATCATCCACCCTTACAAGGACGTAGTGGACGTGTCTGCGTTGTGTTGTGGTTTGCAGTATAACTGTTATATTTGCGCCTTTCGGCCCAACACATCCGACTTCAGCACGACGTTTTTGAGTACCGGGTTGTCTTCCCTCTTCGATCCCTGCACGCTTGGCCAGACTAGACAGGTTAGTCTGTTACTGGAGGCACCACGGAGAGGTGGAGCAGGGTCTGGATGGTTTTGGTTCACCGATCCTGGCGTAAGCCATCAGCTGTGGGTCGCTGACAAATTCCAGCTCTGGTGCTGGGAGGCGCGCATATATTTTAGTTGCCTGTTCCCTGTATATATTTTAGTTGCCTGTTTCCTGTATATATTTTAGTTGTCTGTTCCCTGTATATATTTTAGTTGCCTGTTCCCTGCATATATTTTAGTTGCCTGTTCCCTGTATATATTTTAATTGCATTTTCCCTGTATATATTTAAGTTGCCTGTTCCCTGTATATATTTTAGTTAACTGTTCTCTGCATATATTTTGTAGAACGTTGCGCTGATCATAGCCCGTTGGAAAGAATTTCTGTCATTGGTCAGATCTCTCGCTTCTTCTGCTGTTTACGTTACAGATTTCTCTTTGATGTCAACATCTTTTTTTTTTTTTTGGTATGCCACTGTCTCGTCTTCTTGCAATCATGTCATCCATTATTGTTCTTTCCAGTGTCTTTTGACGTGGCCAGAGTATTTTAATTTCCTATGTTAGATGTTTTTTTTTTGGTATTTTATCAGTTATATATATTGTCAGTTATTTTCAGTGATTTAGTATGTCGTCATTGCTATTTGTCATTGTCATCCTACGAATTTTTCTGTAGCATTTTCTTTCGAATGAACCATTTTTCTACATTGTTGTTTGCAATATTGTCCATGAATTCCAACCATTGTTATTGGAAAGATATTGCCCTCAGTAGTTTTAATTTGACTCCATTTTAATAGCACGGGTTAACATTAGGAAGAGATATTTTCTGCCCATTTAAAAGTTATATTACAATAGATGAACAACAATTCGTATTTGCTCTGAGGTGGTTCTGACCACATGACTCACCGATTTGTTGAAGGTGATGAACAATATGGGAAATTAACCATAATTTGCATAAGTCATGGGCGTGTTTTCTATTTGACTTTCTCCGTGAGTAGATTCTCGGCAAAACGAGAGTCTGTACCAATCATCTGTAATGTGTCTCATGCAGGGCACTCACGGTGATGTCTGTTATTTCGTTAATCTATCGTCTTCATAGAAAGGTCTCAGTCTGAATAGTAAGAAAACAGAAGTAATGGTTATATCGAAGAAACAATCACCACCATCATGAAGCATAAAAATAAACGAGACAAATCTGAAACAAGTGCAACGTTTCAAATACTTGGGCACAATAATAACATCAGATGGAAGATGCACCACATAAATAAAAAGCAGAATAGCTCAGGCCAAAATAGCATTTCAGAAAATGAAAAATATCTTATGCAACAAATCTATGTCAATAAAAATGAGAAAGGGAGTTCATCGGTGCTATATAGAACCAATTTTGACCTATGGAAGCGAATCATGGACAGTAGACAAACAAATGAAAAGACGATTAGAGGCCACAGAGATGGGATTTCTCAGAAGAATGTTGAAAGTTCCCTGGACAGCTAAAAAGACCAATGAGGAAGTTCTCAAAGAGACCAACACAAAAAGGGAGCTCTTAAAAAACATCAGAAAGAAGCAATCAACATTTTTTGGGCACATCATGAGAAGAGGAAAGTTGGAATACTTGGTTACAACTGGCAAAATAAAAGGAAAGAGAGATCGCGGACGACAAAGAGAGAAAATACTGGATAGCTTGGTGTCATGGCATGGAAAACAGTCAACAACAGAACTGATACGATGCACTGTAGATAGAAGATTGTGGAGGGACATGATCACCTACGCCAACCGGTATGGCACATGATGATGATCGTCTTCATGGTGCGCACTTTCTCCCCTTTCCCGTTGTTTAGAATGTCAATACCCTCTGAGAAATGTATGATATAGGTCGATTTACATGTAGAAAAAGTTCTTTAAAAAATGCAAGCTTCTGGTATGTTATATTGTAGTAAAGTTTTGAGTATTTCTTATTTAGATCGTACTACAATTGAAAAAGCTTGCAAAAGGAAACAGCAAGTACATGTTGATCTTTTGACTATTGTGATGAAACGTACAATGAAATGGTTTCGCCATGTATCTCGATTATTGGGTCTGGCAAAGACTATTCTGCAAGGAATTGTGAAATAGTCGAGGGGTAGACGTAGAAAGAGATAGAAAGATAACGGTTAACATTAAAGAAGGGACAAGTCTTAACTTCACATTCCCAGAAAATGACAAACGATATTTTTACGTGGTAATGGTTGACGAACTCTGTCAGTGGTGCCTCAATGACCCTCACGATCATTTAGGGATAAAAGAAGGAAGGTCGTGACGAAACCATTTGATTCATTTTTTTTCTCATTATGATTGTTTTATTTTCTTCTTTTTCTTTATTGTTTCGATGTGTGTTTGTCATCAGCGAAAGAGAGCTATATGTGATTATTATTTCATTTTTGTTCAGCTGTTTTACAAAAGTGGTTTATGAATGAGATGAAAAGTACAAGTGGCAATGCTTCCTGACTTAAAAAATGAATACCATAAATCACAGAAAGATTTTCAAAGAAAAGAAACAGCTACTATCAAGGAAAAAAGGACAAAACACAACAGACTGAAACATCATCTACACAACTGGTGGAGGGCTGGGGAAAAAAAGACATACATGTGAAAGTATGACACTGACTCCACGACTCCTGGACATCTGCTTAACATATAGATAAATAAGTATACATGACAGTATATATTATCCCTATATGAAAACCTCAATGGAGATGATGTAAAACGTGAATTCACTGCTCTGCTGTTTTCTTGAGAGTCATCAGTGTGGAATTCTCTGGAAAATAAAAACAAATAATGATGGAGAGAAAGAAGAAGAATGAGCAGCAGATGAATGCTCTTGAATGTAAGAAACAAACCTACAAGGTAAAGAAGTCACGATATTTAGATACAGCACGAGTCAGAAATCCTACCATTCTAGCGAACTTACAGCTAATGCAAAGATGTAAATACAGAAATTAAAATATTCAATATACATACAACTCTATGGCGAGTGTAGATTTAAAAAGTGAGAATACATAAAACCTAAACATATAGTGTGTACAACGCTTAGTAAGCATGTATATATATATATCAATACGTTAGAAATAGATAGTGCTCTTTACTGTTCTTTCTCTCCTACGCATCATCATCATGTGTCATACCGGTTGGCATAGAAGATCATGTCCTTCCACAATCTTCTATCTACAGTGCATCGTATCAGTTCTGTTGTTGACTGTTTGCCATGTCATGACACCAAGCTATCCAGTATTTTCTCTCTTTGTCGTCCGCGATCTCTCTTTCCTTTTATTTTGCCAGTTGTAACCAAGTATTCCAACTTTCCTCTTCTCATGATGTGTCCAAAACATGTTGACTGTTTCTTTCTGATATTTTTTAGGAGCTCCCTTTTTGTGTTGGCCTCTTTGAGAATTTCCTCATTAGTCTTTTTAGCTGCCCAGGGAACTTTCAACATTCTTCTGAGAAATGCCATCTCTGTGGCCTCTAACGACCGAAAGTTGTGGAGAGACATGATCACTTACGCCAGCAGGCATGGTAGTTCATGGTTATGACGCCAGTTCCTATATTTATAATGAACTATCATTTCAATGAATATTAATTAACAATCAAACATATTATGTGTTTATTGAATAGATGTTTAGAAATCTGCAGCAGTTGTTGGATTGGTAGAAAGTAAATAAATAGAAAGTGAAATATATTATTTTTATGTATTGTATACAGATCGTATTTTGAGATTTTTGAAATGGTGTCAGGACGTTTTACACGATTGCCCTACTCAGTTTGCTGAAAGAGTATTTGTAGATTTTTCTTTACGAATATTAATTTACAAATTTACAAAATCGAATAAAGAAACTAGGTAGAATGTGCTGGTAGTCAATGACAGAACACGAGAAATGACAAGACACATGAGGGAGTACACAGCATAGGGTCATATGTTTTATAACACTCTATACCAAGGTTATTGTGTTTCTCCAAAAGGTTAATGATTATCAGAATCCCATATGCAAGTTTTGCAGACTAGGTCCCTCAAGGGACTGTCCCACGATTGGTCTGTGTTAGTAATTGGGCGTCCATCCGTGTCTCATCATAAGACTGGTATTGGTATAACGAGAAGTAGAAGAAACGAAACAATATCTTAACATCAGAAAAAAAATCACAGAGTGAATCGATGTTCACACTTTTGGGTTGTTGATCTTATAAAGTGCGTGAGGACAACCTCAGCAGAGATAAGGACTACACGTTGAACACTTGATTAAAATAAAGGTGGAGACAATGATGAAAGAAACCAACTCAGGAAATAATCCTTGCCTGATAAACAGGTCATAATGGGAGCCGCGATAGCTCAGTGGTTAGTGAACTGGACAAAGAACAAGAGGTAGTGTTCACCCAGCCTTAAATGGGTACCGGATTTTTTCTGGGAAAGTAAAGCAGCATGGGCGTAATACCGACCACATTACCCCAAAAATCATGTGCTGAAGGTCTGTAAAATATAGGGTCACTAACACTATATTCCTTATACGCCACTTGGCGTGATAGGGCTCTTTACTTTACTTGTGATAAAACATAATGGAGACGAAGTCATAAGGAGAAAAGCAAGGTGTCGCGATATGACCTAATATGGCGTCCATTAGTTTATAGAAGACATGGGATGGGATATTTCTTTTTGGACATTACATGTAAGTTATCAATAGGTAGACGTGGATACGGGTCCTATTAGTGTAACTCTCTAACCTGGTCACTGCAGCTAAATCGAAAGAGTTGCGGTGCATACAGTTTCAGCCACACGGAGATTTAAAGTGGCGGTACACAGTTTACTACTACGTAATTAAGTTTACATAAAGATTATGTCGACAGCATATTACTTTTACATATATATCACGTTTACATACAGATTACACCGGCAAACAGTTCCCATCTGTGGGCAAGAACACGTTGTGAAGTTTTAATATGATATCATTAATGGGTAAAGGTCAAGTACGAGACTTGAATCGGCGTCTTAGCACGCGAATTTTCACCCATATGTGCTCGGCCGCCTATGCAGAAGTGTTCGGAGACTTCTGGATAGTGTCGCTTCAGGCATCGAAACTCACGATGCGAGGCGGCATTCCTCACCTTCCCAGAGTACCACCCTGGCACCCATTTCTGCCGCCGGCTGGGTCGACCGCGGGGGTATTTTTTTCAAACCTCAAATACAACTCACACCGCTTCCAGTGGCAATCGAACACGAGTTGTCTGAACGTCGGTAGCCAGGTCGGTTGGTTTCCCCAACTAGGCCACCGAAGCCCCCTCCCTCCCTAATTAAATGGTAAAGGATTGTAAAGCAAACAGGCTAAAAACATATAGAAAGACTGGCCTGAAACCTTAAGAAAGTTGATAATATTAAATGTGTTAGTGCCCATAACATGGGAGAAGAGACTCATCATAGTATGTTGGAGGACACTGTGGAGTAAGTAGGGGTTGTGGGTCTTGATTTGGCCAATATTCTCGGACTTTCCTATAGCTGCCTGCAAGTGAGTAAGGTAATTGAGCGACCTTCAGTTAGGAACCTCCTTCATGAATGTAGAAGTAATACTACACCAACGTTTATCTACATTGTTATAATTTGCATGAAGGATACGGGCAAAGTGGTAAGCACAAACTGCACTCGTCAATACGTTTATCACATCTCTAGTGGTATCATTTAACTTCTATGACCAACAAGATGTCCATGATACCGAAGTCAGTGATACAATTTCACGTCTATCCGATGTCGGGAATGATTCAGACAATGAATACCGATTGATACCTCGCATGGAGTTCTTCTTGTTTCCGTAATATAACGAACTAGTCTATATTGTTTAACTGTCGTCCCCTCACCATTATTTTGTTTGATACTTCTTCCAGCACTCCTCATTTTCCCTTGTTTCTTTCTTACAGTCGTTCTTTGCCTTCTCCCATATGATCGTGTACAAGCCATTACTCATTTTCATAACTCATGTTGCTATCACAACTCAATGTTGGAGTAAGACAAACCCATTTGAAATACCACATTCTCCCTCCGTTCAATGTATACCATTGTCGGGCTTCACAATGTGTGATCCAGTTGATGTAATTGTAACGTACTCATTGTCTGCGTGTTCTCATATTGACTGACTAAACTAATATTGATTTCCACCCTAAGATGTCGACAACATTCCATCCTATATTTTGTACACAATTTTTTTTGAAGAAGGCATCAAAATCAAAACGTTTATTGTTTTCTCTCTTTAAAATAAATGTTGCAACCGTAAATGTTGCAATGCGTAGTGTCAGTTATTATAACTATATTTTATTTGCAGATCTTTTGCCTCCTCTATATCAGAACCAGCTATACTCGAACAATGTCCATTTTCACTGTGATCTCATTTCTGACAGCACTGATCTCAGCGAAATAAACGAGCTCCGTAGCACCCGTGAAGGTCCGCACTGTGAAGATGAAAGGAGTGTTACTTTTAATTTATGAAATATGGTTCCAACAGCAGCATACAACCTACACTCATTGATCTTCAACAACAAAGGTTTTTCTGTACGTGCTCACTTTGAACACGGGACCTAGGTTTTATGGCTCGTTTCCGAAAGGATTAAGTACTTGACTTCACTTACCTTAAAACAAGGTTTCACTGACGCCCGATCGCTCCACCTGAGATGCGTACTGGGTACCTTCTGGTTGGGGGGCGAGCAACTTACCTTCACACTGAAGTGATCCCTAATCTAATTTATTTCAAGCAATTTCTACCACTGTAAAATGGAAATTACTTTAACTGGAGTTCCTCATAAATTGATGAGTCTCATTTTCCACTAATCCATGTAAAACATATTACGTTTGTTAAACATTTCACTGTCGGTAACATCAATTTAATTGAAAAAAGCTTTGAGAATAACTTTCATTTAACACCTTTCCTGCTGCTAATCATTATCTCATTTTAGAGATTTGAATGATAACTTGAGTTGAAGATATTTTAGGCACGAATTTTAAAGTTGTGGGTTAAAAGTAGCAAAAGACATTGTGATTGTGTTAGGTTATCAGCATAACTATTGTAACTCAATCAATAACGTGGCAAGTGGGGAAGACAACAATAATTTAAACATCCCCATAAATATGTTTTCAGTTCTAGCAAGATATAGCACGGAAACAACTATGTTTATATACAAAACCCTACACACTGCAGACATATATTTTAAACAAATCAATAGTAACTGATTACATTCTTTAGTGTGCGGGGCATTTATTTAATAGAGGCTCTTTTAAGGAAAGGCTATATTTGGTTATTTGGTCCATAACCAAATGGTTATCGATCGGGAGAGGTAATATTAGGAGTGAGTGGAACAAGAAAACAAAAATATATCGATATAAAAAAAACGGAAATATTATTACTTTAAAATCGAATATTCAGACTGGCTTTCGATAATTCAGTAAAAAAAAATTCTCCTTGCCATTTTCTGGAAAGTTAAACATTAAAACTGAAGCATAGCTGATAAACTACAGATACATTATAGCTACATGGCTTTAAAAAGTTGTGTCTCTCTACAAACATTACTGACAGTTTTGAGAAAAAAAAACGTTACGGATGTTCCGATCTATTGATGCAATTTTTAGTGTATGAGAACTTTATTAGTAACTATTAAAAGTACGCATGGTGGGTAAAGAGTTAACTCAAGAATCATTAGGGTAACATTTAGACTAGTTGTCAATTTCATGATACACTGTATTTCTCAGTATAATAGTCGGGAATCGAACCGCCTTATGTTCTATAATAAAATGTAAACAACACGTGACGGACGAACAGAGAAACAAGATTAAACAGCGTGCCCAATGAAGGAAGGATTCGTTGCTGGAGAGTCTCATAGGTCCCAGCTGAACAAATGGTGCTTGACCAGCATATCTTTGACACCTTCCTTGAAAGGTCTGAACGAATCCATCTGACGAGGCAGTTCCCAGTCTCGCGAGAGACTAAACGAGAACTGTCCCAGCAGTCTGCAAGAGTTAGGATGATGTCAGTGATGACGGTTAAATGACAAGTGAAAAAAAGGACACACAAACCAAATTATTGAAATTACACAAATGATCAAATTCTTAAAACTTTATTAAAATCATGACATGATAAAAACAGCATGCTATATCTCACATGTCATTAAAAATAGCATTAAAAAATTATTCTGTTTATATATAAAATAAAAATGATCCTCATTCTTGGGGCAAGTAATGAGAAGAGATAAGCTGGAACATATTGTGACCGTGGAAACATCGAATGAAAAAGAAACAGATTGAAAAAAAAATCTCTTTAAACATTTTATAAGAATGGACCACAACTAAGTGCAGTGACCACAAGTGGAAGCGGTAATAATTCCATTGGTCTTCCTGGTCAGCTATACCCATAGTTATCTATAATTTTACTAAAGATTGCAGTCTGAGAGGGAAATCCTAGAATCACCCAAAGTATGTGACGTCTTCAGCTGTGCGAGCTACAGACGGCTGACATAATTTTACTCACAACCGCCCTTGCTAGCAAAACTTACAAACTTTGGGTGGCTCCTTTCATATTGCGGGTCTTATTAATGCTATAAACGGCTGTTGTTCTACCGATAGCAATTTCATGGTTGTTATGCTGCCTAGTGTTGTTTTGCTTCGGTGTCTCTTTCCTTAATTTGTATCGCCGTCTATGATATTCTCAGCATTCTTCTACAGAGATTATGTTGCCCCCAATGATCATTTGCTTGCTCATTAGTTGTTCGTGACTCACTTCCGTTTGACATGACAGGATCTGAACTGAAGACCTCTTTTTATTACTTCTATTTAGAGGCTTCGTGCACAAAACACTTTTTTTTCAATTTTGTGGAATACTCTCTTTTCCTGCATGTTTTACGCCTTTTTTTTTTTTTTTTTGCTGCACTCAAGTTATTAGTGAAACAAGCTATTTGTTAACCTGTTTCAATGCAATGGTAAACATGGAATCTGATATCCCATTGGAATCTTAAAAAACATAGTCGCCTACGACAGCAGTCACGGGCTTAGAAGATAAAAGAAGATGGAAGACAAAGTTCGGGGTCATTGCAATACTAATATACAGAAAACGACATATGGTGTAATTATAAATAAGGAATGAAATTTCTTAAGAAATCTGACACTATAAGAAAACCACTGTGAGAATTAACATATTTTTGGAGGAAAACAATATAATATTAGTATTAGGTTTCTAAACCGTTAAATAACAGTTCAGTATATGTTGAAATAGGGACACATATTTGTCTACCTGATCTATCAAAACAGAACAATTGCTAATACATGGACTAATGTGTCTATCTAATCTAAAAGAACACAACAATTGCAAATACGAAGACGTTTTGCTGAATCTATCAAAACAGAACAACTGTCAATACATATATGTTTATCTGATTAATAATAACTGAGCCAATATCAAAGCCTCGGTGGCTGAGTGGTTAGTGTTATCGCTTCCTGACCAGAGATAGGTCCGGGTTCGATCGCCAGCAGTGGCGGATTTTTTTCCGACTGACAAGGCTCCGGGGTTCACCCAGCCTCTAAAAATGGGCAGCAGAAATTTATTTTTCTGGAAAGTAAAGGTGGCCTGAAGTGATACCGACTACGTCACACAAATATGTGCCGTGGTTATAGAAAAAATATGGTCACTAACACCATATTCCCCATACGACTAGCAAGGCGTGAAGGGAACCTTAACTTTTTACTTTTAAATATCAAAGGATAGTTACGTACTAGGCTATCAGGACTTATTGAACAGATAAGGAGCAGAAAGCGAAAGGATTACCCTAAAGTTGTCAATCGTGACTATGATAACACCTGTCTCACTATATTATACGACGTTCAAAGATAAGAAATGAATATGGAGTAAAATATCATTTCTGTTATTAAAAAGCATATTTAACAATACCAGAAGAAGCATAAATTATTCACCTGCTTATGGAATCTGAGTATACTATTTCTATGCACTTAATTTCCATAAAAATCGTTGAAGTAAGACATGTAATATAATATGTCACTTTACCCTTTTCTAGTTAGTTGCTATGTACAGAATAATGAATGTTAATATAAGTAATCAACATTAGGAAATAACAAATCATCATTATAGTCATGTATCAAAACAACAACAGTTTATTTATAATATATCATCACAATGATAATAAGAATGTTTAACAACAAAGAGGAAACATAAATTGAAATATATACAAAGAAACATTGTTGACCCGAAAAATAAAAATAAATTATAGCAACACCAAATATGCTGAATGAAAGCATTGAGCAAAGGGAATGACTAGGAGATGTATAAACAACCAAACAAACACAATATATATATATATATATATATATATTCTCACACATACAAACTACACACACATGAACACAACTACAGAAATATATAATAACACAAACACAAGGATACTACTGACAGCAAATGAAACACACCCGACAATATTAAAAGCATATTCCGAAAAGAACAAAGTTGACAAATGAAACAATATATAAATACAATATATATAAATATTTACACTAAAAAAAAGAGCCAATAATTCTCCCGTGCATTTCAACATACAGGGAAACTATATTTTAATATATTATTATTGGTGGTGGTGGTGGTGAAAGGAAGGGAAATATAAAACATAAGACAGCAGAAAATAAACCAATTGAAGGCAAACAAAATACCGAGAAACCAAAATTAAGAAACTTGTAACGTAATTCAATAGTAACTTTATGATTTGTTAAAAAAAAAAAACTCCAAAATAATTTCTGCAGAATATACCTGCAGTTTCTGTTACTTGATATTAGACATATATGTTCTTTTCACCCAACAATTGAAGCATATATGTCGTTGATATCATTTCTTTCAACAATGAACACTGATCTACTAATTTGTTTAGGTATTTTTTCTTGTAATCTTTAGGTTTACCCTTCTCTTTATAATAAATTATGCAATAAAATAAAAGTTCAATCTATAACAATTCATCTAATAAAAAATGATTTTTTGGGTAAAATGTACTCTATATAAAACAACCAGTATATGTCATGTAAAATGTACAATAATATCTACATTATAAAAATTAAATGACACTAAATGTGGTAAAATATACATTCGTAATATTAAACTCGTGCTTTAACACAATGTAAAGTGGCAAAAATGCTTTAAAACGTACAATTTCAACAACAGACCACAACCTTCATATTATTTATTCATGTTAAAAAAAATATATAATATATTTTATCTATTTTCCAAATGCATCCTTTATATATTGCGAAGTGAAGAAATATTTATAATTGTCTTCAATTAAGATCAACCGTAAAATTTCATTATAAGTGAGCAATTAGTGGAGCCAAACTATTTTTTTTTTTCAAGCATAATGCAAATATAATTATTTTAAATGTTTGAAATTCATAAATACGAGAATAAACTATTGTCAAATCAATAAATCAATCACACACAAGCACGCACTTACTTACACTGCAATAACAATTTCCAACATGTTTTCACATGAACAAACGTATAATAAAATGCAATTTCAAACAAATAAAACTTGGTACTAATATTAAACAATGGGCTATGTGTGCTAATGTTAATGTAAATGTTAGTGGAGTTCGAGAGCGTTTTACTATAAATTATCACTTTGTTAATTCCTCAAATATTTCTGTAAAAGGAAAACCAAATGAACAGTACATAGTAGTTTACTGTCAAGTGGGCCAGAGTAAATCACTTGTGAATATTTCATCAAAAGCAATACATTATCAGTAATCTACAAAAGAAACTGGTTCAAACGAATTAAATACCCGAATCATAAAGAGGACAACAACCGATGCAATACAACAATGAAATCAACTTGAAGCATAAAATAACAACAAGCGAAATAAAAATATATAAGAAAAGCTGTAAAGAAATCTGGAAGATATAATTATACATGATACCTTGATAAAAATGGTGGGTTTAACGCCAGCGATTTGCTATATTGAACAGCAAAGAATCAAACAGACGGTTTGGGCATCTGGCCAGAATGCAAGCTCAACAAACCGTCATTTCGAAAGTTATGTTATGTCATCATCACTGCACTTCGGACAGCTACAAGTGCTCCGATCTTCACCTCAAAATGTGCATCAGCACCAGCGACTAGCTGTGGTGCCAGTTTCGTCTTGGTTGACAATTCCTTTCATTCCTCCAGAATATCGCTCGGCTCTGGCAATATCGATCTTCACCACGCACTTCTAGCAGTCTAAATAGCGACGTAGTTTCAAAGTTCTATTTTTTTCCTATCCGTATATCTATGGTTGATTATCTATTAGCTGATCATCGGATATGCTCTTCGAACTAGAGCTGTTGTTTCGTTGACTTCAACACCTGCATAACTCTGGACGAAGAAAAAGACAACACAGCAGATCTGTGATCTCTTACTGACTCAAGTCACTGCCTAGACCACGTAAAGCTCATCGAGTAATTCATCACACATATATGAACGTAATCTTGTGACTCTAACTAAAGCTCCAGCATAATACACTCTAACCAAAGCTCCAGCACAATACACTCTAAAACCATGCTCCAGCATAATACCTGATAACTGCCAGATACTAAGCAAAGGTAAAATTCATAACGAGATGGATATATAGAATCAAACATTAGGTAATTACAACATGACACCTCAAGCTACACAACTAGCAACAGCCAGAAACACATTCCACCTCTGTGCAATGCCTCACGACACAAGCAGAAAGATAACAGAAAGAAAATAGAATGAAATCAACATCTGATCCTGCTATTATGACAAGCCCCTTTGCCGTTTCCCAATAAATGCTACACAATTCAGCAATTAAAAATACGTTCCAAATATCTGTTTTACATTTAAAGTTACTCTAGTTATAAATGAGTTAAAGAAATTTGCCTTACATTTGCTGCAGTTTAAAACATGTAAAATATCGCGTTAAATTTAACAGCTAACAATGAAAGGTTAAAAAAAACACGTTAAAGATTTTAGCTTATTATACATGAATGGAATATTATGTAAAAGGATCGTTTAAGAGCAACTCCGAATACGCCACATTGTCTCAGTTATGGAATAGCCATGGAATGTTAACGTAAAGTCTTGCTAACACTAACTGCAGCTCATGCTGCTTTAATTTATACAACAGCCATGGAATGTTAACGAGAAGACTTACTAACAGCAGCTCAGAATATGCCAGCTACCTGAGTTTGTTTCTCAGTAAATCTTGGAATGTTAACAAAATAGATTCCTATCACCAGCTTAAGACTATAAGCGTTTCACTTCCTTAGTTTATTCGTTAACCTTGGAAAGTCACTGAGACAAGACACACAAATAATTGAGAATTTATAAAATAAGCATATAATGCTATGGAGCTAGCTAAACTAACAGAAAACCAAGACAAACTACAACGTCTCGGCAGAAGCCTTCATCGGGTATAACAAACAAACCATACCAAATAAACACATAAATCCAAGTCAGAAAACACAACACAGGTCTAAAAAAAAATGACGGAAATGACGGTGGTCAGGATTTACGTAGAGTCTGGTTAAAAGATAAGTAGACAATATGGCAGTCATTGATTGAGAATTATTGGTTCAGCGTGAATTATGAGGAAAGCCATGTGATTCAACTCATACTATATTTGAGTAATAATCACATGAACAACCAATGCCTACATACTATTGTAAAACTAATGAAGACTGTAATTATGGTAAACACCCTTTTCATGAGAGTCACATTGTTAAAAACACCACTTTGAGGCAGCTAATTAAGTATTGTAAAGAGTAAGAATACAGATGTAACAGAAGCAAATGATAAGGAACAGTCATAGAAAGATCAGATAAAACAAATCAAATAATGTGAGCTATCACCGCTGACTCGTACGGTCGCAAAGAAAAATTGCAATGTCGGAAATAAACGAAGAACAGCCTGTTGGGAAAGCTGGAGTACCACAAGCAACATTTAACGATTCCTGGGATGAGATTACAATTCAAAATACACATAAGAAAAAGCATTTTTTTGAAGTTTTTCCATAATTTCATTTATAGAAAAGACAACACGAACATAAATGAAGAATAAACCAAATATAAATGCAACAACCTGTGCGGGGTAACTTACCGCAGTATGTCCCATTATACTTAGGTCGCTTTACTTCGACAAGAAATGCCAGATTCTATCTAAGATGGTCATGACCCTTTCAATCTCCAAGGCTTTAATAATATGACCGTATTCACTACATTAAAAAAAAGTAAAGTACCCCAGTCACGCCAAGTGGCGTATAGGGAAATATGGTGTTAGTGACCCTATATTTTACAGACCTTCAGCACATGATTTTTGGGGTAATGTGGTCAGTATTATGCCCGTGCTGCTTTACTTTCCTAGAAAAAAATCCGGTACCCATTTAAGGCTGGGTGAACCCGGAAGCCGTCGGTTGGGATCGAACCCTACCCCTTGTCCGTGGTAGTCCACTTCACTAACCACTGAGCTATCGCGGCTCCTATTCACTACATGCTGGTGGGAATTTCATTTTGCTGTCATCTTTTCTTTCGCTTATGAGTACAATTTATGTTATATAAGTGTGAGGGACATATGTGGCTGTCATTCCACTATATAAAGTACATGGTTCTTTGGAGTCCAGTCAGAGATTTCTTGGCTCTGCATGAAACACAGACCCTGTGTTCAAAATGTGCACGTAAAAGAACCAATGACATTTAAAATTATAAAAAAAGAGGAGCTGGCTATATGTAATAAATTTTGAAAAAAAAACCATTTTATATCAATTCCCCCCATCTCCCAAACAAATATATACCATAAATATAGGCAGCTGGTTAATATCACATTTCAAAAATGATTGTATCAGCTTTACTGTTTGGGGATTTTCTGTCCAGGGTAGGTATTTCCTTTCGTTTTTTGGATGACTGGCTCTTTCACGCTTTCACTTGAACGCTTTGATTTCTCTTTTATTTGAACTTCTATGAATCAGATTTGTAGACTATTTTATTTGCATTAGTTCCCCGTTAAAGGTTTCTTCGGTCGTTTCAACTGTATAGTTAGTTTGTTTATCTCTCTCTCATCCACACAGTGGAAACTTTCTATCTGCTGCTTTGAACCCACTATTTTCATCCTTTTTCGATAGGATTAGTAATTTGATTTCACCTATCATGTGATCCTATGAACAAATCTCATACACTTCCCGCAGAATTCGAAATTGACACTTTGGAACACAATGCGGCAAGCATCTCAACTCCACCACTAGAATGACCCATTACACACCACAAATAACGCCAGCAGCAGAAACTATTATACATCACTCGTCATTATAAATTAAACAGTTTTGAATAAATAACTCATCAATAGCAAACAATATGGTACAAAGCGACAGCTGTAAGGAAATGTGCAAAAGCAAAAAAATTAAAAGGTTCGTCTGATATGGCAGATACGACACGGTCAGTTTTCTAACGCAAGTATAATTTGTGTGTAAATCTGCTAGTGTAGACATATTACTTCAAATAAACAATGAAATTCTTAAATAAACTAAATTACCAAATAAAAAACTAGACTGAAATACCAAAGCTGCCCGAGAATAAAGTTCATTGTGCTTTTTACAAAATATCACAAAACGAAAAATAAACACATTACATGAAATTATTGAGCAAGAAATCAATATAAACAAATTGGCAATAGATACATAAAAAACACACACATATTACATTTGTAAATTCTGTCATAAACATGACTTTATTTTAGTTACAGCTGACGCAATGACATATCAGCAGACTCAATTTTCTTTAATAATTTCATAAAAGTTTGCATTTAATAGTTACACTTATAGAACATAAATCCTTTCACAAGGAAATTTATTGAAATAAAAATAGAACAATCACAACTACAGTTTACAACCACGGTATAATATACAATTAATTCACCTTTCAATAACATTTTAGTATAATTTAATATTTAAATATATTAGACCGGGGCAGTTTCTACATAATTAAATTTACTATTTCAATTAGGAGGGAGAAAATCTAAACTTTAAATCGTTTAAAATTATAAGATAGGAATAATCACCCAAAAAGTAATAGGGGGATAAGAAGCACAATATAGTAACTAACACAATAAAGGAAACGAGTCAACTTTCAAGCGTAACACATACCAGCTACAAGATATCTAAATAGGTAACCTTAATGTAAATAATAGCCATATTTTACATCTTAGATCTCCCAGCTAAACAGATGATGCTGAATTAACATATCACACACGCCCTCACGCAAGGTCATGCGGTGAAAGTGCCGTTTTCTTGGAAGCTCCCAGTTCATGGAAAGATTGAAGGAAAACTCTGCCAGAATTCTGGAAATATCGATGTTTGGGAGTATAGAAATAACAAACCATTAAATTTCTAGCCAACTTTATACACACAAAAATAGTGAATTAATTCTCCTATAATGTATATGCGATAGAAATTTATTACGAAGAGAAGGATGGGTAGAGAAAGATTAACTTTATTATAATGTTGCAGGAATTTTAACAGCTATTTAAAATAAAAATACTCTGAGAATAGGCATTTAACAATGTTGGAAGATTTAACATTATTTTGGTAATATAACGAATAAGAATGCGAAACATTTGAGAAATGTTTGGAAAAAAGAATAATAAAATTTGACAATTTAATCTGATGTTGTAATTTGGCCGCCTTTTCAGAAACTAACAAGCAAATACACAATCAAACAAACAAAGGAAACAAACCATCAACAGAAAAAAAAAACATGTTCAGCACAGACATTTGAAAATTATATTGAATTAGATATGGCATATATGAGTTTCTAAAGTAAGGAAGAATGAATATTTGACACAAATTATTTGAATAAAACAAAATTAAAGGAGAAAAAAACTCTATGCCGAGAACCTCCAGCTGTACGTGAAACTTCTTATCAGTTTATGCGGCGATTCAAAAACAAATGAAACAAACAAAAAAAAAAATGTAAAAAGTCACATGCCTTGTACAGGTGTTAAAAACTTGCACCTGCAACAACTTCAGCATAGGATACTTGGCATCGTTTAAAATAAAAGTGCTCGCATTAGATACAGCGCACATAAACATTGGATATAGCACACATAAATACAGGATACAGCGTACATAAACATTGGATATAGCACACATAAATACAGGATACAGCGTACATAAACATTAGATATAGCGCACATAAACATTAGATATAGCGAACATAAACATTTGATATATCACACATAAACATTAGATATAGCGCACATAAACATTAGATAGATATAGCGAACATAAACATTTGATATAGCGAACATAAACATTTGATATATCACACATAAACATTAGATATAGCGAACATAAGCATTAGATACAGCGCACATAAACATTAGATATAGCGAACATAAACATTGGATATAGCACATATAAACATTAGATATAGCACATATAAACATTAGATACAGCGCACATAAACATTAGATATAGCGAACATAAGCATTAGATACAGCGCACATAAACATTAGATATAGCGAAAATAAACATTAGATATAGCGAACATAAACACTGGATACAGCGCACATAAACATTTGATACAGCGCCCATAAACATTAGATATAGCGCACATAAACATTAGATACAGCGAACACAAACATTAGATATAGCGAACATAAACACTGGATACAGTGCACATAAACATTAGATACAGTGCACATAAACATTGGATATAGCGAACATAAACATTGTATACAGCGCACATAAACATTGGATACAACATACTTAAACATTGGATATAGCGCACATAAACATTAGATAAAGCGCACACATAAACATTGGATACAGCGCATATAAACATTGGATATAGCGCACATAAACATTAGATAAAGCAAACACAAACATTGGATACAGCGCACATAAACATTGGATATAGTGAACATAAACATTAGATAAAGCAAACACAAACATTGGATACAACGCACATAAACATTAGATAAAGCAAACATAAACATTGGATATAGCGCACATAAACATTGGATATAGCGCACATAAACATTGGATATAGCTCACATAAACATTGGATATAGCGCACATAAACATTAGATAAAGCAAACACAAACATTGGATACAGCGCACAGAAACATTGGATAAAGCAAATACAAACATTGGATATAGCGCACATAAACATTAGATAAAGCAAACACAAACATTGGATATAGCGCACATAAACATTAGATAAAGCAAACACACAAACATTGGATACAGCGCGCATAAACATTAGATAAAGCAAACACAAACATTGGATATAGCGCACATAAACATTAGATAAAGCAAACACAAACATTGGATACAGCGCACATAACCATTAGATAAAGCAAACACAAACACTGGATACAACAAACACAAACATTGGATACAGCGCGCATAAACATTAGATAAAGCAAACACAAACATTGGATATAGCGCACATAAACATTAGATAAAGCAAACACAAACATTGGATACAGCGCACATAACCATTAGATAAAGCAAACACAAACATTGGATATAGCGCACATAAACATTAGATAAAGCAAACACAAACATTGGATATAGCGCACATAAACATTAGATAAAGCAAACACAAACATTGGATATAGCGCACATAAACATTAGATAAAGCAAACACAAGCATTGGATATAGCGCACATAAACATTATATAAAGCAAACACAAACATTGGATACAGCGCACATAAACATTAGACAAAGCAAACACAAACATTGGATACAGCGCACATAAACATTAGAAACTTCAGATAGGCAATGTTGATTAAGTTAAATTCTCATGAAAATCGCCTCCTCCGATTCTAATGTGCCAACCCACTTTAATAATGCGCGTGTTTGAAACATCACTCACCATCATACCCACGTGCATTGAAAACGTGCGTGGAATTCGAAAACGCATTAAAGTACAAATAGCCAAGTTTATATTCCACAAGCAGACGGAGAATTTTGGGGGCACCACTCGTTATCAACATTTCCTTCGAACAAAACGAAACGCGAAGCAACTCCATCTGATAGTAAGTGATGTATTGTGACAATAATTTAATATTTGTTTATTTTTTATTATTTTTTTTAAAACAGAACCAACATATTTCAGAGCTGTGCAATCTACAAGTAATTTCTGACATCAAAACTTGTCAACTGGTGCAGCAGTGATTTAAAAGGGCTACCGTTACCGACATACAGCAGATTGCTAGTGTCGTCCTGGCACAACAATTCGGTGGATTAAAAAAAAAAAACGGCCACCAGAATGCAGAGGATTTAGAAGATGGCACCATGTACTAGGTGGGAGCCGCGATAGCTCAGTGGTTCGTGAACTAAGGACTAGAGGTCGGGTTCGATCCTAATCGACGGCTTTCAGGTTCACCCAGCTTTAAACAGGTACCGGATTTTTTTTTGGGAAAGTAAAGCGGTACGGACAAAATAAAATTACACATTATACAATGCTATGCACCAACCAACGATAAAGATGACTCAGTTAAAGATGATTTTTATAAACAGCTACAATGGCAGATGGATGCAAGACGAGCCAAGGATATTATAATCTTGATGGGAGACCTAAATGCTAAAGTAGGATCAGACAACAGAGGCTTCGAAGAGATTATGGGAAAACATGGACTTGGAGATATAAACGAGAATGGAGAGATATTTGTGAATTTCTGCGCCCTTAATCAAATGAGCCTAGGAGGAACAATATTCCAACATAAAAGAATACACAAAGCTACATGGGTGTCAACAGATCATAGAACGGAAAATCAAATTGATCACATATGTATTAATAATAAGTTTAAGTCATCCTTACAGGATGTAAAAGTATATAGAGGGGCAGATATAGCTTCTGATCATCATCTTCTGTTAGCTAAACTTAAAATTAAATTAAAAAGGTATAATACAACGAATAAGGGTAGAAAGTTTTTCAATGTAGGGTTTCTTAAAGAACAAGGAATTAAAGATAAATTCGCAGTCACAATATCAAACAAATACCAAGTCCTCCAACAACTAGAAAATACAATAAATATAGAAGATCATTGGAAACAGGTAAAAAATATATGGAAAGAGACATGCGAAGAAACACTGGGGAAAAGAGAACGCCAGAATAAGGCATGGATGACAGCAGAGACCCTGGATAAAATTAAAGAAAGAAAGAACAAGAAAGCAGACATAAATAAAAGCAAAACAAGAAGTAATAAAGCCAAGACACAGGAAGCTTACACAGAGGTGAACAAAGAAGTGAGAAGATGCATTAAAAGGGATAAGAGGAAATATATAGATGAACTAGCTAAAGAGGCAGAAGAAGCAGCAAATAAAGGGAATATGAAAGAACTGTACAACAGCACAAAGAAATTAGGTGGAAAATACAGACAGATCAACGCCTTTATCAAAGACAAGAAAGGAAATCTGCTTAGTAATATAAGGGAACAAATGGAGAGATGGAAAGAACACTTTGAAGAACTTTTGAACAGACCCGGCTCAAATAATCCTCCACATATACTACCAGCAGAAGAAGAGTTACACGTTAACTGCGGAAAACCAAGCAAAGAAGAAATAATGAAAGCCATCAAACTATTAAAAGATGGTAAAGCCACAGGACCAGATGAAATTCCTTCGGAAGCCATCAAAGCAGATATTAACACCTCTACCAAGATGTTACAGGATCTATTGGATAAAATTTGGGAGAGGGAAGAAATACCTAAAGACTGGAGAGAAGGTTATATGATCAAACTACCAAAGAAAGGAAGTTTACAGGAGTGCACAAATTATAGGGGAATTATGCTACTATCAGTGCCAGGAAAAATATTAGGCAGAATCATTCTGGAGAGACTAAAAGAGGCTATAGAGAAACACTTGAGAGATGAACAAGCAGGTTTTAGGAAGAACAGATCATGTGCTGATCAAATAACTACCCTACGTATAATAGTTGAACAAAGTTTAGAACTAAAATCCCCACTATATATTGGATTCATAGATTACGAAAAGGCATTTGATAGTTTAGACAGAAGAATGCTTTGGAAGTTGCTGAGTCATTACGGAATCCCCATAAAGTTTATTAACCTGATAAAAACAATGTATGAAGGAACAAAATGTAGTGTGGTGCATGAAGGACAGCTTACAGAAGCATTTGAAATAAGAACAGGAGTAAGGCAAGGATGCCTCCTGTCTCCATTTCTCTTTCTACTGGCCATAGATTGGATTATGAAAATAACTCAAAACAACAGAAATGGGATCCAGTGGTCACTGACCAAACAACTTGATGATTTAGACTTTGCTGATGACATAGCTCTCCTATCACACAGCCATCAACAGATGCAGGATAAAATGAGTATATTAGATGAGAGATCACAACAGCTAGGACTAAAGATTAATAGAGATAAGACCAACATTATGAGAATTAATGCAGTTGGCAATAACCATATAAAACTAGGAGAAATACCTCTACTAGATGTACAATCTTACATATATCTGGGCAGTAATATAGATAAAGAGGGAGGAACAGAAAATGATACCAAAATAAGGATATCAAAAGCAAGAGGAGCTTTCATTGCACTGGGAAACATATGGAAATCCAAAGAAATTAGGCTAAATACAAAAATAAAAATTTTCAACTCAAATGTTAAGTCGGTCCTATTATATGGCTGCGAAACATGGAGAATGACAAAATTGACAATCACGAAAGTACAGACTTTCATTAATGGATGCTTGCGCAGAATAAAGGGATGGAAATGGCAGGACAAAGTCACTAACGTGGAATTATGGAAATGTACCGGTCAAATACCAGTGGATAAAGAGATACAGCGAAGACGATGGCGATGGATAGGACACACACTACGGAAGCGTTTGTTGAAGACCTATGCTCCACCGGGAGCTAAAAGGTAAAAGAAGAAGAAAGCGGTACGGACGTTAATACCGACATTACCCCCAAAATCCTGTGCCGAAGGTCTGTAAAATGGTCACTAACACCATATATGCCACTTGGTGTGCGGGGAACTTTTAATTAATTTTTTTAAAACCATGTACTACACACTCTTGCACATTTATATTCTCATATCCCTGAATGCACAGTAATGGCTTCCGCAACACATTAGTTATACACATTCTAAATTAGGATTCTGACCTCCGATCTCTCCAATAATCCAGCTCTATTAGTAGACAGACTGACACATCTCGACATCTGACCATTTCTCCTTCAACGTCTATCGTACACAAACAGTTGATGAGTACATCTCGCTTAGCAATTAAATGGAGAATAATCAGAACCTACAACCCACAGACGCCCTCTCCCCTCCAATAGTTTCGCACTTCTACATACACGATTTGTGGAATTGAACAACAAAACGTCTCCAATGTAGCAAAACTATCCAGGAAAATGCAAACTACAGTGAAACTTTGAACATGGGAAATGTTATATAAAAAAAAAAAACCCCGCGAATATCATATATGGGTCATGTTATAAAAGTTGAGGATAGAAAAGATTCAGGCAGAATGTGGATATCAACGAACACTCCAGACCAATGTGAAGAAACAAACTTGGGTGGCAGATCTTCCCGTTCGCCATTTCTGGTAAAAATTGGCAGATAAGGAACGGTTAATGGGCGAAGAAAAAGTGATAGATATAAAACAGATAGGAAAGAAAACACCAAATAATGTACATGCATTGATTTTGTCAACACATATTAAGCATGTGCAACCACAGAGGAACTGAGAGAAGCTGGCTGTAAAGATTGTCGCAACGACTCAATGATTTACGGGAAATGAATGAGTGAATAGATGGATGAATAAATGAATGAATAATTGAATGAAGGCAGTAAAAAAGAATGCATGCATGAATAAATGAATGAATAATTAAATGAATGCACGAATAAATGAATGAATAATTGAATGAATGGACGAATAAATGAATGCAGGATTGAATGAATGAATAATTTAATGAATGCAAGAATAAATTAATGAATGTATGAATAAATGAATTAATAATTGAATGAATACATTAATAAATGAATGAATAATTGAATGAATGCAAGAATAAATGAATGAATAATTGAATGAATGTATGAATAAATGAATGAATAATTGAATGAATGAAAGCAAAAATGAATGAATGCATGAATAAATGAATGAATAATTGAATGAATGCACGATTGAATGAATGCAGGATTGAATGAATGAATAATTTAATGAATGCAAGAATAAATTAATGAATGTATGAATAAATGAATTAATAATTGAATGAATACATTAATAAATGAATGAATAATTGAATGAATGAAAGCAAAAATGAATGAATGCATGAATAAATGAATGAATAATTGAATGAATGCACGATTGAATGAATGAATAATTTACTGAATTCAAGAATAAATGAATGAATAATTGAATGAATGCAAGAATAAATTAATGAATGTATGAATAAATGAATGAATAATTGAATGAATACATCAATAAATGAATGAATAATTGAATGAATGCAAGAATAAATGAATGAATAATTGAATGAATGTATGAATAATTGAATGAAGGCAGTAAAAAAATGAATGAATGACTAAATGCATGAATAATTGAATTAATACACGAATAAATGAATGCATGAACGAATGAATGAATAATTGAATGAATGCAAGAATAAATGAATTAATAATTGAATGAATGCAAGAATAAATTAATGCAAGAATGAATAAATGAATGAATAATTGAATGAATGTATGAATAAATGAATGAATAATTGAATTAATATTTGAATGAATACATGAATAAATGAATGAATAATTGAATGAATGCATGAAAGAATGTATGAATAAATGAATGAATAATTGAATTAATACATGAATAAATGAGTGAATGCATGAATAAATGAAGACAGTGAAAAATTCTCGTAGAAATTGAACACAAGTATGCCTTAATCTTCACAATAATGTTCTGCGTCTATTACTATAATTGAATTGACGAGCATCACGATAAAGTTAATCTTCACGCACAAGTAAATTGCATTTTATATCGAAATGTAAATACCGTGTCAATCAGCTCATTAAGATGAAAGCGTCAATGACGTAGTAGTTAACGGGCTGGCCTGGAGATCAAACAATCCCTTCGGTTCAATCCCATCCTGACACTGTCTAGTCGACTACCTGTAAACAAAGTAGCTACACGGCTCTCTCTGGGTTGGAAAAGGTATTAACATCGAGGAAAAAGCACAGATTCCCTCAAGCCAAAATGGCATGGCTAATTACAATGAAGTCTAACACGCAAAACCATTTGCCAAAAATAGTACAACTAATAACAGAAACTGACAGTTTATTGCCATGCCATTTTTCACCCCCTGTGGATTCTAAAAAAAAAAAAGGGCATTTCGTGTATTACTCTCAGTTGGTTTCCGCATAGTGTGTACTATCCAGCGCCACCGTCTTGCTGCATATCTTTGTCGACTGGTATTTGATTGGTACATGTACTTTGCCCATAGTTCTAAGTTAGTGATTTTATCCTGCCATTTCCATCCTTTTATTCTGCGAAAGCATCTAATAATGAAGGTCTGTATCTTAGTGATTGCCATCTCTGTTATTTTCCATCATCATCATCAAGTACCGGGCCTAGTGGCGTAGGTGATCATGTCTCTCCACAACTTTCGACCTCGGCAGCTATTTATCATTTCTGTTGTTGACCTTCTGCCAAGCCATTCTCTTAAGCTGTCTGTTATTTTTTCTCTTTGCTTCCCTCTATCTCTTCGTCCCTCAATTTTTCCAGTTGTTGCAATATATTCAAGTTGTTCTCTTCTCATTACATGGCCAAAAAATGATGATTGTCTCTTCCTAACATTGGAAATTAGCTCTCTTTTTGCTTTGACCTCTCTCAGAACCTTTTCATTACTCTTCTTAGCTGTCCATGGTATTCTCAACATTCTTCTGTAAAACCACATTTCTACAGACTCCAGTGATTTTCTTGTCTGTTGTCCTATTGTCCATGACTCGCATCCATATGTTAAGACTGGCTCTACGTAACATTTAAGAACCCTTTTTCTTGTTTCTATTGTCAAAAATGGATTGCATAGTATTGTCCTAATTTTTTGGAAAGCTGCTTTTGCCTGAGCCATTCTGCATCTCACCTCTTTTGTATTTTGTGTGTTTTTTTCTTTCATAGCCATACAATATGACTGATTTAACATTGGGTTACTGACACAATGAAGAAGAGTTATGTTTGACGAGACAGCTTTTGGAATCATCATCATGTTATCATCATCCTGCTATCTACCGATATAAATTTAACAATTATCATGCTGCATAGTGTGCATTGCTACCAAAGCTGACAACTTTGGCAATGAGATGACCTTTTGTTTAACTTTCGGAGAAAATTAAAATAAAAGAGAAATTGGATTAAATATAGTGAAATTAAGTTAGAGGTCAATGCCAAAAGATCGAAACATGGTGCTTCAAATACAAATAGGATGAGGGCGGCCATATTTCGTTAGGATAAGTGATATGGTGTTAGTGACCATAATTTTTACAGACCTTCGGTACATGATTTTTGGGGTAAATTGGTCAGTATTACGCCCGTGCCACTTTACTTTCAAAGAAAAAAAATTCGGTACTCATTTAAGGCTGGGTGAACCTGGAAGCCGTCGATTGGGATCGAACCCGACCTCTTGTCCATTGTAGTCCAGCTCACAAACCACTGAGCCACCGCGGCTCTAACTGTTGTGGTGTGGACTTAAATAATGTAAAAGTACAAAGTGTCATTACGATAATATCAGAGAACTATTTGCTGAAGGCACGTGCTCTACAAGCAGCTGAAAGATGATGCTGATGACACCCTAAAAAGTAACAAATGCTTCAAATCTAACCCACTTTTTCTCTCCCAATCAAAGACATTTCTTCTCGTCATATTCAGCAGACAAACAGGTGCTGGACTTCAACAACATCTGAAACAACGTACTCCCTAAGCAAATATTACGGAAATGTACTCAAGCGGCACTCAAACGCATGCTATTGCAACATGTCTGGTCTCTCTCTCAACACAAGGATCGTGGCTCCAATTGTTGCTTCTCGGCCAACAGGTGGCACGTGAAAATTACACGCCTGCCTATACTCGGAACCAGTGGCAGCGGTTCTTCAAATGGGGAAAATATGCCATAAATGACGCGGTGGAATAGCACAGGGACGCAGGTAAAGTGGAGAGGGGCACCACGATTACCGAAGAGATATCATAGGGGACTGTTGATATTACTCTAACAGGGTTTATGGTGCTTTTTTTCTCATATGTTCTTTAAATCGACGTCAAATTCTTGGGTTATGTGGTCAACACTAAGCTAGTACTGTACTTTCTTCCACAAAAATTAGGTAACCATTTATGGCCAGGTAAATCTAGAAGCCGGTAATCGGGACCGAACAAGACATGCTATCCTAACCACAACTATACCGTGGCTTTCAAATTTACTTAATGGAGTTTTATATTAAGCAAAAACAAGAGGGCTGTTTTATGACAATCAGAGGAGAACACTGAGGAAAAAAAAAAAACACTATTAAAAAAACTGAGGGGGAGAAGCTGTACCGTATCTAACAGGAACCAAGGGTTGACATGGAGACTAGAGAATTACTAAAGATAAACAAACATATTATAGAATTATCTAAGGAGGGACTGAGATAACGGGAGTGGGGGCTAAGAGATTATAGAAATACGTAATGAACAGGGTGGATTTAGAGAATTAGGTGTCCGAGAGGATGTGCTTAGAGAATGGAATGCAAGACAGGCTGAAATTAGAGAATTAGGTAGCGCGAGAGGGAAAGTTTAGATCAATTGTGGAGGAGAAAGTGAGTTTAGAGACTTAGGTGAGGTTATAGTGAGCTTTGTGCTGAGAAGAGACAACAAGAGAATTCCAAAACATGCTCTTCTATGGGAAATAGGATACAGAAAAGGAGGAAGACACATACACACACTGAAAAGAACACTTATAAGAGTCGCAAAGTTGGCAGGAATAGACTCATTAGATAAGATCTGACATCTCGACTAGAGATGGGTGTCTATAGATAGGTGACGAAAAACACTACAAGCCCTCGGTAGCCGAGTTGGGAAAACCGCCCGACTGGACTACCGACGTTCAAACAACTCGTGTTCGATTCCCACTGGGAACAGTGTGAATTGTACTCGTGGTTGGGAAAAAAAAAATACCCCCACGGTCGACCCAGCCGTTGGCAGAAATGGGTACCAGGGTATTACCCTGAGAAGGTGAGGACTGTTGCCTCGCATCTGAGTTTCGATGCTTGAGGCGACACTATACAGAAATTTCCGAACATTTCTGGATAGGCGGCCGAGCACATATGGGTGGAAACTCGTGTGCTAAGACGCCGGTTCAAGTCTCGTACTTTACCTTTACCTTTACTACAAGCCCTATGCGACGTCTAACGGTGCAAGAAGGCTCAAGATAATGAGCTTAAAAAGAGTTACTTAACACAACTCGAAAAGGACAACTAAAATGTATTGGACATGAGAAGAGTTATAATATACTTCTAAAAGTCATAATGGAAGGGAAGGTACAATGTAGACGAGGCTGAGGCAGAACAAATTTAAAGTTGACTGATAACTTCAAGAGGTGGTCAGGTGAACCTGTGACACCTGAGAGGTGGTCAGGTGAACCTGTGACACCTGAGACTGTGTGTCTCATCCGTTTTGATCATGTTTCGATATTCCAATTGTTTACGATGAATGATGACATCGTATGACAGGGAACAGTTGACTGTGTTCACTTTCTGCGCGATTTCGCCTTATGTCTTTTGGCGTGTGCTGAGACTGCTACGATGGGGACTACAGTTACCTTTCTTTGTTTAGGAGATGAGATATTAATTCGGATGATTCCGCCGGCACGAGCGGTTGAGCCATTATGGATTTTAATTCATTTGCAGTGATACCGGGGCCTTCCATAACCAAATAACCTGTGACAACAGGAACAATCAAGACAAAAGACACGCTCCATTGTAGCCGATCTTTGAGACGGTACCTAATGAAAGAAATAGTGGGCATAATGAATAAGGCACGTTTGAGGATAAGTTTACACTTCAGATGGGATGATGATGATGACTTCAAGGTAAGACATTGTAGCGCTTTGGGAAATAAGTAATACTGAATTACGATATTTTAATAGGTACCGGATTTTTCTCTGGGAAAGTAAAGCGGCAGAGGCGTAATACCGACAACATTACCCCAAAAAATCATGCGCCGAGGGTCTGTAAAATTTATGGTCACTGACACTATATTCCCTATACACCACTTGGCGTTTATTATGATATAAAGAGAGGTAAGCATAAGTTGAAAGTAACAAAGAGGTTGTAAAAATGAGTTAATGAACCAACATTGGGAGTAAGCTTCAATAGCAAGGGATCGCTGTTCTGAAACAGTTTGGGGACAACTGAGTGGATCTGTAGACAGAAATCAAACAGCAAATTTCTTTATATCTTTTACCAGATACAGCTAATGACAATTTTATAAACATTGTTTAAATGTTTATAGCAAGTTGAAGCATTCATTTGAGACCGGACTGGGGTGAAATAAATAAGGGCATCGCCTGCACTTTAAGACGGGGAATGTAGTGAACATACCTTCAATTCAGGGCATTTACATTCACAGGAATAAGTCTGTATGCTAGATAATGTATATTATACCTGGACACTTCAATGCAATCTTTCTCGAATTATCGGCTCAAATCTTCCACTTCTTACGATTTTAATGTTTGTTATTCATTTTTTTTTTTTGAAGCGCACTGGGGTGCGTGTTTTATTTTCAAAGTGGCATTTCAGGTTAAACAAGATGGATATTGCAACTATTAGATGAGTCTTCTAAATTCCTCACATTCTCAAAACAAATATTTTTATGGAAGATGCTTACATTTGTGAAACAAAACACACACACGCACGCGCGCACGCACACACATACATTATCCCCCCGCACACAAACTCACACACCATAAACATACACACACATGTGGATATTCTAGGTTAATTAACTGCTGAATTAGTGTTATTTTAGGAGAGCAACGTGCATTTGAAAGTTTGATTAATTCTACATTCTCCGGTGTGAAATATTTCATTTCATCCATAAATGTTATTCAAATGAAAAACACAAATTCTTGTAATTATCTTGAATGTACCAATAAAGCATATCGCTCTCTCTCTCTCTCTATCTCTCTCATACACACACTTTTTAAAACATAAATCTTATAGTTGAGCTAAACGTGTTGAAATCTAATAAATATGCATATATTGTCTCAGATGTACACTCCTCTAAAGTGACCAGACACTATCAACAGTTTTAAAACAAAACTGCATAAAGTCCCTTGATACTATTCGTAGATCGGACGACAATGTGTAATGCTGGTGGCAGAAAGTGGTAACAAAGTCAAAGCGTATGTTAGTTTCACAGCTTTGAAATAAAGCAAACTAAACATGCTACAACATGTTTACAAGCTTGAACATTCCTGAGCGGACTGCCTTCAGAATTGTAACTTAATTAAAAGCTGATAATGGAATCGAGCGAAAAGAAGGCAGTGGGAGGCCAGGAACTTAGGGTACGAAGGACCATCCACGACCCGATAAAAGAGTTTAAAGAACACACGGCGGCACATGATAGAGAGGAGGAGCCCAGTGGTATCAAATTATACTGTCAACCACTACTCACAAAAATTCCTTGAACTGATGCTACAAACACCGATATTTGTAAAAACAAGGTGACATTTTCAGATGATGATCTGTTTTGTCTTATCCTGCTGAAATTAATATTTGGGCTTAAGATTCAATAATGCCTGTGAACAAACGACCAAAATATACTCGGTAATTCCACCTTATGTGTCGAGTTTCTGCATGAGGTGCCATACCGCTGTATATTTTCACAGGCATTCTCCCGAAAGAAAGGTACAGATACACATCTTCTGTCATTTATGCAGGTCATGCCTCTCAATGGGTGCATATTTGGACAATATAAAGACCTACATATAATGATAAAATCAAACACCCAAAGCATTGTCGCAAGCCAAAAAATTGATAGTACTGATGTGGCATCAACAGTTTCGTTAACAAACACACTGAATACAATTGGGCGCTACTCTAGAATAATTTAGAAAAGTGTAGACTCAGAAGCGTTGAACAATTAAAGATGGCTGAAAAATACTGGGGCAGTGTGACTTACAACATCATCATCATCAGGTACCAAGCCTGCTGGCGTAGGTGATCATGTCTTTCCACAACTTAGATCTCGACAGTTATTTATTATTTATTTTGTTGACCTTTTGCCTAGCCATTCTTTTAAGCTGTCAGGTTTCTTCTCTCTTTGCTTCCCTCTATATCTTCGTCCTTAAATTTGCCCTGTTGTCACAATATATTCCAGCCGTTTCCTTCTCATAATATGTCCAAAAAATGATGATTTTTCTTCCAAATATTGGAAATTAGCTTTCGTTTTGCTTTGGCCTCTTTCAGAACGTTTTCATTACACTTCTTAGCTGTGCATGGTAGTCTCAACATTCTTCTGTAAAACCACATTTCTACAGCCTCCTGTGATTTTCTTGTATGTTGTCCTATTGTCCATGATTCAACATCTATATGTTAAGACTGGCTTTACATAACAATTCTTTTTGTTGTTTCCATTGTCAAAAATGGATTGCACAGTATCTTACTCATTTTTTGGAAAGCTGCTTTTACCTGAGCCTTTCTGCATCACACCTCTTTGCACATCTACCATCTGAGGTTAACATTATTACCAAATATTAACATTCATTTACCTGTTTTAATATTGTTCTTTTTGCCTTTTATATTAGTCACAATTACATACAAACACTTATTGCAAGAATGTCTTGCTGTTAGCAGGCCTGTCTTGCTGGAGAATACACAATTACATTGTACTGAAAATACTGTTAGTAGATAGGAGAGATAACAATATTTCTCTCGGCATACCACTATTTTATTATTATAGGCTTCTATGAGTGGACTGTGTTGGGAAAATATGACTGTCATCAACTTTTGTAATATACTATATATGTTTGTATAATATATACAGTAAGTATATGTATATGCATATGCACACATACATATATGATCAAGACAATTGAAACACCGCTCAAAAACTGTTGTGACAGTCTGAATTATTTAAACGCTTCAAGTGTCTATTGTTACTCTGCATTAACCAACACGCTTATATATTTACGTATCATGTATCTATGTAACATCTAGCACACAGTTCCCCTCTTACGTATCTTTCCCACCTGCTGCGCTGTACTCCCTCTACATTTCTAGATGAAAGTTTCCCTTTTTTCACTTCGGCCTGTAGTTTTCAAATCTGGCGGTTGCAAATTATCTACTATTAACGTTCACCTGTTAAGTGGATGTTGATAGACAGTGCCGCTAGTGTACGGCAAAGCAGCGACATGTGCACCTTCCGGCCCGACATATCAATCTTCGACATGGTTAGATTAGATTAACAATTTTTACACAATTAACAATTATTAAGAAAAATGATAGGAACAAAATCCTGCCAAGAATATATAGAACAACAACTTAAATGGTTTGGACACCTGATCAGAATGAATCCTTACCAATCACCATCAAGGGCGTTCTTCTTGAGAATGCATGGAAAAAGACCAAGAGGAAGACCCAGAAGAAGATGGATAGATGCAGTGACAGAGACATGTAACAACAAAGGAAAATCACTAATTCAGACAGTTCGAGCAGCGCAAGAACGACACATGATATAACCACGACCTTTTAGGTACCAGTGATAAAGAGAAAAGAAAGAACAATTTTTACTCGGACAGCGGCCATTTCTTATGTAATCTTATTTCACTTCAAACTGCCAAGAGTTCTTTAACGTGCACACGCGCCCCCCCCCCCCCCCCCCCCCACGTTTTCGTATTTTAATTTTCCCGAGAGGACTAGACGTCAGATCTCACCGCCCAGACCAGAAGAAGGTTACAGTTACAAACAAACACTAATTTCGAAGTAACCACATATTCGAGTTTTGAAAAGTTCCCACGGCCTGTTTGTGTGGATTGAACCCGAACCTTTCCTTCCAGAGGTCGATGTTTTACATCTGGACTGCCTAGTCTCCGCCGAAGCGTTTACTTCCGGAAGGGTCAAGGTTTTCATAATCTACCAGGTATGAACACGTGCCGACTGTACTAGAGTTTGTAGTCCTTTTACTCCAGCTCTCACAAAAACTCATTCCTCCCACCCCACCTATAACCCTGGAAATTTCTTAATGCCCGAAAAAATCCCCCCCCCCCCCATGTTGACCTTGTCGAAGAATAAGAAATGAAATGAAAATAGCTAAAAACAAAAGTCTGTTCAGAATATGAAAAGAAAAGGAAGACGTTGGAATTAAGAGTCCTATGTTGGGACTAAGGAACAACGCAAACGCACGTAAAGCCTTAAAAATGCCAAAGAAATCAGGATTTGCCTATCTTTTTTATCTTCAAGGAACATTTCTGTCTAGCCAAACACCACACATGTGTCTCCTAGTTGATTTATTCTTATATTTCTCCACAAACACCACATGTGTCTCATAGGTGATTTATTCTTATATTTCTCCACAAACACCACATGTGTCTCATAGTTGATTTATTCTTATATTTATCCACAAACACCACATGTGTCTCATAGTTGATTTATTCTTATATTTCTCCACAAACACCACATGTGTCTCCTTAGGTGATTTATTCTTATATTTCTCCACAAACACAACATGTGTTTCCTTGATGATTTATTCTTATATTTCTCCACAAACACCACATGTGTCTCATAGGTAATTTATTCTTATATTTCTCCACAAACACCACATGTGTCTCATAGTTGATTTATTCTTATATTTATCCACAAACACCACATGTGTCTCATAGGTGATTTATTCTTATATTTCTCCACAAACACCACATGTGTCTCCTAGGTGATTTATTCTTATATTTCTCCACAAACACCACATGTGTTTCCTTGATGATTTATTCTTATATTTCTCCACAAACACCACATGTGTCTCATAGGTGATTTATTCTTATATTTCTCCACAAACACCACATGTGTCTCATAGGTGATTTATTCTTATATTTCTCCACAAACACCACATGTGTCTCATAGGTGATTTATTCTTATATTTCTCCACAAACACCACATGTGTCTCATAGGTGATTTATTCTTATATTTCTCCACAAACACCACATGTGTCTCATAGGTGATTTATTCTTATATTTCTCCACAAACACCACATGTGTCTCATAGGTGATTTATTCTTATATTTCTCCACAAACACCACATGTGTCTCCTAGGTGATTTATTCTTATATTTCTCCACAAACACCACATGTGTCTCCTAGGTGATTTATTCTTATATTTCTCCACAAACACCACATGTGTCTCCTTAGGTGATTTATTCTTATATTTCTCCACAAACACCACATGTGTTTCCTTGATGATTTATTCTTATATTTCTCCACAAACACCACATGTGTCTCCTAGGTGATTTATTCTTATATTTCTCCACAAAAACCACATGTGTCTCATAGGTGATTTTATTCTTATATTTCTCCACAAACACATGTGTCTCCTTAGGTGATATATTCTTATATTTCTCCACAAACACCACATGTGTCTCCATTAGGTGATATATTCTTATATTTCTCCACAAACACCACATGTGTCTCCATTAGGTGATGTATTCTTATATTTTTCCACAAACACCACATGTGTCTCCTTAGGTGATATATTCTTATATTTCTCCACAAACACCACATGCGTCTCCATTAGGTGATATATTCTTATATTTCTCCACAAACACCACATGTGTCTCCTTAGGTGATATATTCTTATATTTCTCCACAAACACCACATGTGTCTCCATTAGGTGATATATTCTTATATTTTTCCACAAACACCACATGTGTCTCCTTAGGTGATATATTCTTATATTTCTCCACAAACACCACATGCGTCTCCATTAGGTGATATATTCTTATATTTCTCCACAAACACCACATGCGTCTCCATTAGGTGATATATTCTTATATTTCTCCACAAACATCACATATCTTTCTCCATTCACTGTTGATTCAAAAAAGGTAGTTAGACATAAAGAAAGAATCTAAACAGTAACCGCCCACATTTGAATCTCTCTCTCTCTGCGATCAAGACTCAATCAGAGTAGGATTCCAGTCTCTCTCATGAAGTCAGCTGTCTGTTTAAGCGAATCGGTTGCACCATATAGTTTTTCTTCTAGGGAGGTGGGCGTGGACCACATTGATCTTCTCAGGTCTGTGTACTGGTGTTATAGTGTGACTCAGTCATGGGCGATAATGGAAGAATAGAAGAATATGACGATAGACAGAAGAATAAAAGAATGAGGCGATGACGATGTGAAGTAGGATAGTTTTAGGCGGCGTAGAAAAGACACTCTTCAGAGGATTAGGAAGGAGACGTTAAGTCTACCCAACTCAGTCGCTGAGTCGTAATCAACTTGAAGATTACCAGTGAAATGCGTACAGGTGGTCAGCCTAAAGCCAGACAGATGTTTGCTCTGGTCGACAAAGTTGCGTAACGCAACGACACGGCCGCTGGTTCCTAGGAAACTCTTATATCGGCAGACGCCTTGAAGTCCAGTGAAGACCTGAGATGAAAGCGGACAACTAAACTGCCCCGCGTAATCAAAAGACCAGGTTATCTTTACGTTCAGCAGTGATTACTCTTTGAGTCTCTGAATTGGAAATCGCCTCGAGTTTTAGTTGTTAGGGGACGGACTTAGGAAGATGGACAGGTTCGACAGGACTCCTAAAGTAATAAGACTTTAGAGATAATTAAAAAAAGGCGGAGCTAGAGAGATAGTGACGGTCAAGAGACGTAGGTTAGGCCGTATCAGTGGTCGGGGGGGTGTGGTCACCTGGGACTTAAACCCCGAGACCCTGGGAACTGAGGAGATTAGGAGAGGAGAGGGGCAGAATGCTTTTGGGGCGAGGAGCAGTAGCTAGGGAGACATTTAGCTACACTCGGGCAGACTCAGCTACACTCAGCAGACTGGATACAATTCGGCCACACTCGGCCAGACTGAGCACATTCAGATACTAGTTCCTCAGCACTATCAGAAAGAGACAGGCAGATGTACTTAAGAATACTATACGGAGTAAACGGTCAACAAGATAGATAGATAACCACAGGTAGAACTTTATGAATACGAAACTGCCACACACAAACGTTATTTGACAATTCATCATCGCGGATAGGCTATGTCAAGTAACACCAATAAAGACCTTGTTTATACTTGTACTAAAAAGATTGATGAGTTATATATGTGTGTCAAATGAAAGTACAAGTAGTAAGGTCAGAAAGAAGTTTGAAAGAAACCCTGCAACACTGGGGGCAATCCTGTAGAACATGTTTTGTAGTCATATTGTCCAGTATACAGTGGCATAGGCTGGTTTTACCTATTTTGAATTTGGTGAACATGTGATTTCTCATTCTATGGTGGCCAGTGCGTAGGCGAAGTATGATGACTTGATCCCTCCTTGATAGTTGGTGGTATCCGTCACTCTCGTTATGCCTTGGGTGTTCTCGTTTTCATTTTTCTTGGAACTGACCTTTGAGGATGGATTTGGCTTCATCATAACTGAGCGGATGGTTCTCTTGTGGTAATCTCACTCCCTATTTAGCTAATTTGTCTGCGCGTTCGTTCCCGTGTATATTACAGTGTGATGGTATCCACTGAATGACTACTCTCTTAAAGTTATTGCATAGTTGGTCCAGAGTTGTTCTCAAGTCATCTAGTTCATTGTTCTTGGGGCTTTTTAGAGCTGATAGTACTGACAGTGCATCAGTCAGAATCACCAATTTATTGTGCATGTTATTTTTGTGTTGAGTAGCAGTGTTGCAGCATCTCTGATGGCCTCAGTTTCTGCTTTAAAGTTGTTTGAGAATTTTCCAGTAGCTATTGACTTGGTGATCTCGTCCTGATTATTCAGCGTCAAGAACACACCTCCCCCTCCATTTCTGGTGGCACTTGTAGTAGAGCCATCTTTGTATATGTGGGACCAAGAGTCCTGTGGGTAGGTATCGTGTATGTGTTTTTCTGTTACGTGGTTTCTTTCTGCGGCTGATTGGGTGCCTTTTTTCATGGTTCCTGTCATATTTTCCTTAAGTTCTGGTATTTTATGTTTTCCATGAGGAGACATATCAGATGAGCCCAAGGGTTTCGAGATTGTTTGGGAAAGTACTGGGTCTCCAGTAGTTAGTTCATTGGCAATTGCAGCGAAGTTGCTCCTCTTTAGTCGTACAATTCCAGAACCAGTTATTCTTCGGCGAATGGAGTGGTTAAGGAGCATTTTATATTTCCCCGCTTGTTGCAATACTTTAGTGACCCGTCTGTCATCTAAGGGTTGTAAACCTGTTACTGTTTCTAGAGACTTGATAGGTGTAGATTTGTTAGAATTTTAGAACATTAGAATATAAATACGATGAAACTGACAAGGATGACCATGAAAAAATTGTAAGATAATTCAATCGACATGAATAACTCAACATATATTGTTCAGTACTTAATACTATATTCATCTTTTTATCTTCACCAAATACTTTGTTTACCCTTTAACTTCCAGACCCAACACTTCATAAATTAGAAAAAGAAGAAAAGTCTTAGTTTAGGGGCATATATTACAATTATCTCCCCTTAGTTGGCGTCACAAAAAAACTGCATTGGTTCTCAAATACTAAAAATTATTTCCCTGTTCATTAATACGCAATTTATTTTTTGGGTTAGGAAAGATATGACTTTACCCTCGCATTGTTTCACTTTTTCTCTACAATTCTGGGTATTCTATTCACAGATTAGAGAACCACTCTATAAAGTGCAAAGTCACTCAAGCGGACGCTACTCTTCCGAACTGAAATAAATTATGTCCCTAAACTAGGACTTTACGGGAAAAAAAGCTTTGGCGACGAAGTGAGTGCACTTCTTAGTTACTCTTGTGGTCAATATTCTATTCCCAACTGAAACGAGTTTTGCTTCTTCCTGTTTGGTTAGGGATGACCAAAATTATTAAAATAAAATGATAGTTTATGAAAATATATTATGCAACAAATCTATGTCAATAGAAATAAAAAAGAAAGTTCATCTGTGCTATATAGAACCAATTCTGACCTATGGAAGCGAATCATGGACGGTAGACAAACAAATGAAAAGACGATTAGAGGCCACATAGATGGGATTTCTCAGAAGAATGTTCAAAGTTCCACGGACAGCTAAAAAGACCAATGAGGAAGTTCTCCAAGAGGTCAACACAAAAAGGGAGCTCCTAAAAAACATCAGAAAGAAACAATCAACATTTTTCGGGCACATCATGAGAAGAGGAAAGTTGGAATACTTGGTTACAACTGGCAAAATAAAAGGAAAGAGAGATCGCGGACGACAAAAATAGAAAATACTGGATAGCTAGGTGTCACGGCATGGAAAACAGTCTGCACTGTAGATAGAAGATTGTGGAAGGACATGATCGCCTACGCCAACCGGTATGGCCCATGATGATGATAGTTTATCCTTGAGAGACGGACTTGCTTGGGCCAGCTACAAATGTATAGATCGTCACTGAAAAAATATAGAGTAACTATTACTTTAATCTGTTATTCATGAATTGAAATAAACATGCACTGCACATGCGCTGTGTCTTGCCTCATTAGTTGAAACATCTAAGGAACGAACATTCGTTGAAGCTCAACTGACGAGACTACATTCATTGAAGCTCATCTGAGAATGAACTTTTGATGATTATTTCTCGGCTCCCTTCACAACTCCCAACTAAACAGATGGTACGTCACAAGAATCTCCCTGGCACTATCCACTATAGCATCCCTGGGATCGCGACGACCTGGCAATTCTCGGCCGACAGAAAGCTGAAAGGAGTACGCTGCAAGTAATCTGTAAAGTATGGGAGGAAAAAAAAAAGAAACAAATCTCATATGAAAATGTATATGTTAAAATCGTGACAGCTGTCAAAATAATCAAAGTGATGCAGATGCCGATCAAGCAGTAGTCAGAATATAAATATAAACAATTATTTCAAAATGCTTGTGTTAAACGACAGACTGGGTTAGAGTTTTCGTGGGTTAATCGGTTTAGTCGATTAAAAGAAAATAAACAAACAATACAAAATTAGACTGGCAAGACAATATCTGGATCAGACATGTTAACCTATAAGCTATCATCATCATCATCATCATCATCATCACGTGCCATACCTGCCGGAGTAGGTGATCATGTCTCTCCAAAACTTTCTATCTCGACAGTTATTTATTATTTCTGTTTTTCACCTTCTGCCAAGCCATTCTCTTAAGCTGTGGAATGATTTCGTCCTAATATTGGAAATTAGCTCTCTCTTTCTATGCTTTCTAAGCTATAGTTGCAATGTAAATTATAGCGCTTTGTTGATTGACTTTTCCGTACTTATCACTCTCACTGTCCTTTCTTTACCCGTGTCTCTTTTTTCATATCACTTCTATTTTCTCTCTCTAAGCTCGTTGATTTAACGAAACGATTAGGTCGATGAATTTTTGGCAAAAGCAGAATTCCAGAAGTTGTCAGTAACACTGACAAGCTGCTCTGGAGATTCATGACTTCAAATACGATCACACGATTTACTTCTAAAGCCTTTACCATCTGTTTGTAAAGCAGCAAAACAGCGGGGATTTCAAAGTCTCTTCGTTATGAGCTTCCTTCAGAGACTAACAAGTATCATATATTCGAATGTTCCTGTACATCGTTGTTTAAACAAACCTCAAATCCAGGTTTTAGAAGGAGAATACACAATTCTTTAAAACACTGCAAATGGCATAGCTCTCAAACCCAGCCTGTATGTTAGTAAGTGTTATTTTTAGCGGATATTTTGAGAGTGCAGGATCTGTAGCAAAAAATAATATAAAGTTGAAAGCATAGCGTAAGCTTCATAAGTTAGTGTTTATTTGCATGAGCGCATACGAGAATTCTTGCAGTAAGCTACATAATGCATGCGAAGTAAGGAGGCAAGGTTGTATCCACAAATGGTGTATGCGAGCCTAGAGATATGTAAGAAGGAGAAGACAAGGGTAAAACAACGACCAGCAAAGAAAAATAGCCTCAGCAACAAATTGTACGTTTTTATAATAACAGCGAGTTGACTCGAAATGTTCATGTGATGTCTGAGAATAAACACACACTCATATATCTCATTATACGCAAATAGACACCCATACATCTTATTATACGCAAATACACACCCATACATCTTATTATACGCAAATACACACCCATAGATCTCACTGTACGCAAAATACACACCCATACATCTTATTATACGCAAATACACACCCATAGATCTCACTGTACGCAAATTACACACCCATAGATCTCACTGTACGCAAAATACACACCCATACATCTAAATATACACAAAAACACAATGTTAAGCAACTCTGCCTTGGTGTAGACGTTACTAGGTTCGTTCAATGAGTTTCTTTCAGTCTGTAATTTGAATTATATATATGCTGGCATTATATTCAGTCTGGACGTTTATCAAGCTCTAAAGTACAGAATTTGACATGAGGAAGAAGGGGGCTAGTCCTCGTTAGTGTAATGAAACTAACGAATGAAATACTTTTGATTCACTAGATGTGGTGGTGAGCCTATTTATGATGGTCAGGTAGACTCCTATTGCAAAATCACTTTCAATACATATACACATATAAGCGGACACATAATGGAATCTATGATCTATATATCGACTAGATATGAATTGACAAACAGAGCCATAGGTTTTAGAAGCAGTGATCTCTGCAATATGTGCCATTTTGGCTCGCAAGGTTTCTGTTTTTGAGATTGGTTCTGCCCCATGTGCCATCTTCGGCTCGAAAGGACATTAGATAGTAGATAGATGAATTGACAACTCGGATTAACCAATATTTTCAAACATCAAAGTTATCGATCGATGAATTTCTAAGATCGTGTCGGCATTTTCATTTTTGTCTGGGCTAGACTGTGCTTATACATGTCTAGTCTATATATAACGGATGCATTCATTCCAGAGTGTCGACCAAATAACTAGCCAAATTTGTCAAATTACACATTCTGATATTTTTTTTATCGAATTCCATTATATGTTTGCAGCTTCGTCTATTTTTAGTTCATATGTTTATGTATCTAAAGTTATATTAACGACAGCGAACGAAAGAAATAGGAACACATATTTTAACAGCGTTCTGAGAAATCCATCCACGAAAAAAAAAAAATAAATAAACAGTCCAAACCAAGATCGAACGCACACCTTTCAGGGGGAGAGTCCATGTCTGAAGAGAATGAGTTTCATTCTAGTTTGGTGTTTTTCCATTGTTCGTGGTTTCTACTCGAGTGCTGTTGCGCAAACTTCGTTCTTGAATCCTTTATGTCTGTCTCTCGATCTAAATTTCTTTGTAATAACGACTATATATTAACTGATTATTACAGCCTTTAACGAAAGAGCAGAATGGAAACAGCTAATGATAATAAAAAAAAAAGAAAAAAGAAAAAGAGAAAAGTGGTATGGTAACAGCTTTACGTAGGTCAGAAACAAAACAAAAGTAGAACGACGTTTCGGTCAAGCAGGCCTTCAGCTGGAACAATAAACAACAACACAAATATATATATATATATATATATATATATATATATATATATATATATATATATATATATATATATGTGTGTGTGTGTGGATATACACAGAAATCTAACAAAATATATGGCGATAATATGCTACATAAGCATAAGTATCTAGCATATTATCGCGATGTAATTAGATATCTGTGTATACTCTTATATATATATATATCTTTTTTTTTTATTGTCACTATTATCATCAGCTTTACAGCAGCTTCATATTTCTATGCCTCTTGATGCTTTTACCCCTTTACTGGAAACAGCAATGAGAGATTGAGAGATTATAGCAGGTACGTTAGGTTTAATCAGTGACGACTATGACAGTTGTTATGTAAAACATATTTCTGACGATAGGTCGAATAATTCTGCTTAAGCTCGATGAATTGTCAGTTAACTTAATTTAAAACAGACACTGCAGCATGAAACATCGCCATACTCGTGAATTTACAATGGGCACAACTAAAACTCGGCACGGGCGTAATACCGACCACATTACCCCAAAAATCATGTGCTGAAGGTCTGTAAAATGTATTGTCACTATCACCATATTCCCTATACGCCACTTGGCGTGATGGGGGTACTTTACTACTTTTTTTTTTACAACTAAAACTGGCTGGATTCCATAATATCAGCAATGTTTTACGGCGCTGATCTCTTACAGTCAGAAAGAAGACGATCACAGTTGATGCATAATCATGGAACTGCTCGAGAAAAAGGAAGAACGCCATCAGCTCTTGCGATGTATAGAGAATATGGTGTTAGTGCCAACAGCACATTATTTTGGTGATCTTCTTCCCTTCCTCATTTGCCTTTCTGAGTCGAGGGGAGATATATTTTGGGATCTTTGTTCTTCTGTTTGCCTCTGTTGCTGTTATTTTTCCTTGTGTTTCTAGTATTCTATCAACCCATCGTTTTCGTTGTCAGCCCTTGGGTCTGGTGCTCTCGCAACGTTTATTGAAGGCTCGTTGTGTTGTGTTTTGATCTTTCTGCTTTAGCACGTGACCATACCATTTTATCTGTTGTTTCTTTATGTTTTTTATGGCGGAGAATATTTCTAGTTTTTTACTCAGCTCTTCATTTCTGACCCTATCTCTCAGCTGTTTCTTGTCATTCGTCTAACACATTTAATCTCCGCAGAGGTTATTTTTCTTATTGTTCATGCATCTAGAGTCCAGGACTGGGATTGGTCACAACGTTGAACTTTTTCTGTCAGTGGGCCAGTTCACTTCTTATTTCTCTTTCTCACTGATACCGAAAATGTGTCGTGGTTATATCATTTGTTGTTCTTGAGCTGTTCGAACTGTCTGAATTAGTGATTTTCCATTGTTGTTACATGTCTCTGTCATTGCATCTATCCATCTTCTTCTGGGTCTTCCTCTTGGTCTTTTTCCATGCATTCTCGAGAAGGCCAGTTCACTAACTACTACTTTACCGTAGCTCTTCAGAAGAGCCACAGTTTCTAGAGTTCGCTACTTATTATAAAACAAACAGATTGAACACAAACGATCTAGCCCGGAGTGTTACGAAGTTCTAATATCTAATAATTAAACTGCCATTCTCTAAGAGAAGAACCTAAAGCACCAATAACCAATTTAATTTAACTCTGAGCGTTTACAACTTGTGTTATAAGCACCAAATTGTGATAGAATTTCTCGTTTTAGAGAAGGAAACTGTTGTAAACATTCACAAGCGCCTATGTGATATGTATGGAAGTTTTGAAGTCGACAGGAGCACAGTAAATCGCTGGGGGTTCAGAGAATAAAAGAATCGGAAAGCGGAGATACAAAGCTTTCTGATCGGCTGCACTGTGGACGGCGTGCCACAGTCACCAATGCAGAGATGTTGAAATGCGTTGAGAGCATTATTCTTGCTGATAGGCGCATCATCAATACTCACCAATTGGCCTTAAAGTTGTCAGTCAGTCAGTCAGCATTGGTAATGAAAATGTAATTATAAAAACTCTCGGATTCTCTAAGTTTTGTGCTAGATGAGTTCCGCAAAATCTCACAAATGAGCACCGATTGCAAAGAAAAGCAATTTCTTCAGAACTGTTGGAGCGTTTCAGTGTAGGTGGAGAGAACGTTTTGGCTAAGATTGTTACAGGTGACGAAACTTGGCACATCATTTTGAACCTGAGACAAAAAGACAGTCAATAGAGTGGCATCATCTGCACTCACCACGAAGAAAGAAATTCAAGACATCTTCTTCAGCTGGAAAGGTCATGGTCACAGTCCTTTGGGACATTGAAGATGCGATTCTTGTGGGTGTTATGCCAAGAGGAGAGACAATCAATTTGCAAGCTTACATTAGACATTTTAAAAAAAACCAATCAACGTTTTCGCAGAGTTCGGCCGCACAAGAATTCAGTAGACCTGCTTCTCCTTCATGACAATGCGCGCCCTCACACAAGTCTGGTAACACGGGAAGCAATCACCAGATTGGGCTGGACTGTATTGTCCCATCCACCAATCAGTCCTAATTTGGCACCCTCTGATTTCCATCTCTCTGGTCCACTTAAAGAAGCCCTTCGTGGAACAAGGTTTGAAGATAATGAAGAGTGATTCATGCAGCAAAGAAATGGCTACACGATCAAGACAAAGACTGGTACAGGCTAGGAATATATACACTTATTGCGTGCTGACGTAAAGCTGTACAAGTGGATGAGGATTATGTTGAATGATAACGATGTTTACATTATATATATATTATATATATATATATATATATATATATATATATATATATATATATATATACATATACTTTGCAAACATTTCATACTTTTTTGAATTAGCAGTTCCCGAGAAAATCGCTGTGATCTCCGCAGATCTCCTGAACACCATCAGGCTTCCTGGGGATCAGGCTCACAATCTTCTACTCAAAGCTGGCGCTCCTTTCATGTTGCTGAGAAGCCTCAACTCGACCAAGCAGAAACTGCAAGTGAAGCACCTCTACAGGAACCCCATGAATGACAGTGTCAACTGGTTGTGCTTGGAGCGAATCGATATTCATATCCCGGATATAATTGGCACTATCCAATCACCCTTTGACAAAGACAAACAGGAAGGCCAAAGAACTCTTGGAGAAGACAGATAGAAGCGGAGATGAAGATGATGGGGAAGACATGGAATAATCTTAAAAGAATGGCAAGAAACAGAATGACTTGGAAAGTGTTTGTTGAGGACCTATGCTCCACAGGGAGCTGAAAGGTAGAATAAGAAGAAGAAGAATCATCACTTCCAGTTTCAGAGGCTGCAGTTTTCCCCCAAAGTCTGTTTTGCGATGACAATCAACTAGTCTCAGGGTGAAGGGCTTAAAGTGGCAGGTATTGATTTGTGGGAAGACTGCTTCTCACATGGCCAGTTCAACTTGGCTTGCACCATTGTGAGTTCACCCAGCGACCTGGTGATTCAAGCACCTGGGGAAAGGGGGACACAGGCAGAACTATTCATGTAGTATACAAAGCGGTTTTTCTGTAGGGTAATAGTACTAGTTTCACCAGCACCGTCATCTTCAGATGGAATACCAGGGTTATGATGTCATACGTTTCGAAACACTTTAAAATGCAACAAAGATTGTCAAATCATTGGACAGCTATCACTACTATTGTCTAATAAGGAAAAACTTTAGAGGCAAAACGAGCACACTACAATACAATCTTCATCCCAACGTGTGCCAATGCCAGTCCTGGACCCTAGATGAAAGAACAATAAGTAAAATAATCTATACTGAGATGAGATGTGCTAGACGAATGACAGGACCACAGCCTGAGTGATAATATCAGAAATGAAGAACTGAGAAAAAAGGCTAAGAATAACCCCCCCCCCCCCCCCCAAAAAAAAAAAAAAAAAAAAAAAAAAAAAAAACAATGTATAAAGAAACAATTGATAAAATGGTTGGCCACGTGACAAGATAAAAAAGATCAAAACACAAAACAACGAACCTTTAATAAACGTTGTGAGGACACCAGACCCAAGGGCCGACCAAGAAAAAGATGGATTGACGGAATATTAGAAACACTAGGAAACATAACAGCAGCAGAGGCGAACAGAGGAGCAAAAGACCGCGTCTCCCCATGATGCAGAAAGGCAAATGAGGAAGGAAAGAAGAAGAATAATTCACTTTCAATTCATCGTCAATGCAAGGTGTTGCCTGACATGGGGTAGCAGAGATAAATGTATACGTTTTTCTTTGAATTCGTACGTAGTTTAACTGTGCATCAATCATGGATTTAAAGTACTTATATCACGTAGCGAGGAACTGATATAAAAATAGTGTAAGTATAAAATCAACTAGCATACATCAAACCATGAATGTTATGGCAGAAACGGTAAAGTTCAGCAGGCATGGCATGTTGAAGGCTAAGTAGACCGCAAACTAGAGTTGGCAAACCCTACTGTAAATACAAATCTATTGCCAATGAGAGAGGAAAAAAAAATGTTGAAGGGAACAGAAAAATACCACAGCAATTACAAGTACAGTGAACCGTAAACGAGAAAGCCTGAAAGGAGATACATGAAGAGGATGTGCGTAGCCTTTCGGTGATTGTCTGGTCTCCAATGAAGGGATCAAAACTGAAAGGCACAATTACTTTCCCGATTGCCTTAAGCTTACAAAACAATATACTGACAATAATACTGGGACTGGAAATATGCTAGGGAGAGTGAAGTGTTGATATGAAGATGGAGTTGGACTGACCGAGATGAAATAGTTTGTATGTGAAGCCGTGATTAAAGTAGATTTGTGTGGAGTTACTGAGACTAAAGTACTTTTTTGTGTGGTGTTTTCGTAATTAAGGCATTTCGGTCTGAAATCGTCCTGTTCAAAGCACCTTTTGTGTGAAGTCACTAATGTAGGGACGACGGGTCTAAAATACTCCTGTGTTAGGTTTTCACACAAAAGCGCTCATGAGTGTCAATTCGGCATTACTTATGTTTGGTGACATCGTGTCAAACGAAAGTACTTATTTGTGAAGTCGAAATCAAATACGAGAGAACTAATCTATTTAATGCAATTATTAGTAAACCTCGCTTTATAAAAAAAAAAAAAAAAAAAAAAAAAAAAAAAAAAAAAAAAAAAATTAGTGTCCTCATTTGTTGTTTTCATTTCGAAAGTTGCAAGAATGCCCTCCGTTTCATAACAAGTATGTGAAAATTGTTCTCATTTTGTAATAAACATAACGAAAGACCTATCTGATAATGGTTAAAACCGTGTTAAAGTGTGAATAGAAACACTGACGCATTTGTGCCAACATGGCGATAAATTAACACAATCAAAATATTTTACGGCCGAAAACATAATGATTTGTTATTTGCATTGAAAACTCATACTTTTAAAAAAAACGAATTAATGTTTCGTAGAAGAAAATTCTTCAAATAGACCCAGAAATAGACAACATGTGCTAGTTTTGAATCAGTGGTGATGACATATTCTAGAATGTAAAAGTTATTAAATCAAAGGGAGCTATAAGGTCGAAGACGCAGGGTGCAGTTAAAGCTTCAGGGCGCCAGCTTCTGTTGTTATCACTGACGATGCGGAATTCAACCAACATTAGAAAGATAGAGAGATGGAGTGAGAAAGCGATGAGGTGGGTTTGGGTAATTTTTTAATCTGGACAAAAAAATCATGTTGCCAAAGTATATGTCTAAATGTATGATGGCATATAATAGTATTCTCATACTGAGTTAGGCCCTTGATTTTTATGTATATTATGACAGGTTTTGACAGGAGCCGCGATAGTTCAGTAGTTAGTGAACTGGACTACAAAGAACAAGAGGTTGGGTTCGATCCTGATCGACGGCTTCCAGTTCACTCATAAATGGGTAACGGTTTTTTTTTTCCTGCGGAAAATAAAGCGGCACGGGTGTAATAACGGCCACACTACCCCAACGATCAGGTGTCGAAGTCTATACAAAATTATGATCACTAACACCATATTCCCGATACGCCACTTGGCGTGACGGGGCTCTTTACTCTTTTTATTTTTAAAAATTAAGAACAAAATTTATAAAGAACTCGTGCCTTCGTGACATTAGGCAGTACACAACATGCACATTATACAACGTGGGAACTCCACGATCCTTATCTTGCTTTACAGAATTCGACAGAACCCGACAATTAAATGCATTACTTATTAAATTTAAAATAAATAATTTTTTAAATGGATTATTTATAATATTTTAAAAGTGCCAGCTCCTATTTTGTTTTCTCTTTAGAAAGTCTTCTTGTGGCAACGTTAAGAGTTGTCCTCTTCTATAACGTAAAAAGGATATCCCCTGAATGTGAAATTTGGTGTTAGCGTCAATATTTTGTTCATTACCAGACACATTTATCTCCGCAGACGATCAGACACTAATACATGGAAAAACAGAAGACCTACAAGATAATTTAAATAGGCAAACAGTATGGGCACTCAATACAGAATGTAAATCAACACCAACAAGACAAGTCATGAACATCGCAAAAGAAAAACAGAGCATCAACGGTATAGAGATAGACGACAGACAATTAAAACAAGTGAGAAAAATACCCAGGAAACCTAGTGACAAACAATAATTCACAAACAACACAAACAAACTCGAGATACAACAACACTCATTGGACAGATGTCACCGCTAATGTTCAACAAAGAAATACGGGCACTCTACAACACAAACTTCATACCAAAATTGTACTACTAATGTCAGACATGGACGATAGACTCAAGAACAAAAAGAAAAATAACCAATCCACAAATTCAATGTATTAGACACATGTCAGGAAACTGCCTGAGAAATAAAGATCCGAAATGAAGAGTTGAGAAAAAAAAAAAAAAAAGCTAGGAACAATTTCTGCCATTGAATACATAAACAAACTATAGATAATATGGTTTGATCACGTGATAAGACATAAAGATGAAAGTACAACAAAACAAGCCTTCAGTAAACGCTGCGAGAATAATCAGACCACGAAAAATGATGGATTGATGGAATATTAAAAACACTAGGAAACAACAAGAGAAGCCAATAGAAAAGCAAAAGGCCGCAAACTGAACCTCCCCTAGACTCTGAAAGGCATGTGAGGAAGGAACGAACACAGAAGAAGAATGCACATTTATAGTTGTGATATGAACATATCACTGTTGTAAAAAAGAAAATCGCCACTAGGAACTAAGTTCGCCTATAATATTAAGTTGTAAGAAAAAAAACTTATTGTTCTTGTATCTAGGGTCCAGGTCTGGCATTGGTAGCACAACGTTGGGATGAAGATTGTATTATATAGTGCTCCTTTTGCCTCCAGAGTTATTTCCTTGTTGGACAATAGTGGTGATAACTGTCCAATGATTTGACAAGCTTTGTTGCATCTTGATTCTATCTCTGCTGTTTGAGAATTATCGTTTGTCATTAGACTTCCTAGGTATTTGAATTCCTCTTCTTGTTTTAGTTGTATGCATTCTATAATTATGTTGCTGTTCTGTTTATTTTTAGCGACATTCATGACTTCTGTTTTGTTGATGTTGATTTTCATGTTGTATTTTGTGCCTGAGCTGTTGAGTTTGTTTAAGTGTTCTTGTAGGTCTTTTATTGTTTCATGCATTAGTGCCTGATCGTCTGCAAATAAAAGCTTGTTGATCTCCTCAGTCTCTGATGGGTTGGCTAGTTTGTATATATAGTGCATGTATGTAATAAACAGCAAAGAGGGGGGGGGGATAGTACGCACCCCTGTCTTACACCTGATCTGACTTCGAAGTGGTCTGTGTAGCCTGCTGCTGTTCTGACCCTGCAGCTGCTGTTGATCAGATGTCTAGCACTTTTAAATAACAGTAAAAAATAGGAGGTCTCGTGTCCACTCTGTGCACTTTAAGATAACAGTTAAAAATATGAGGTCTCGTGTCCACTCTGTGCGCTTTAAAATAACAGTGAAAAATATGAGGTCTCGTGTCCACTCTGTGCGCTTTAAAATAACAGTGAAAATAGGTCTAGATTAAACTCTGTGCACTTTAAAATAACAGTGAAAAATAGGTCTAGATTCAACTCTGTGCACTTTAAGATAACAGTGAAAAATATGAGGTCTCGTGTCCACTCTGTGCACTTTTAGAATTCTTGGCAATTAAAAGTAAGAAAAAAATAGTTCAAAATGACCGTGGCCTGGCCAAATTGAAGCAAATTCTACCCATATCGAAAACGGATGTGTGGGGCCGAAAGACGCAGATGTCGCCAGTGGCGTATATACAGTGACGTTGATGAAGAATAAGAGACTCATAGTAGATGCTTGGAGCTAGAGTTATCGAATAAAAGCTGACAAAGACCTCCGCTTTTATCGAAACAGTCAGCCATGTTAAGAGAGTTAAGGGGATTAAAGTGGAAGGTGATCTCGGTCTTCTAAAGAGATCTTTATGGTGTCAGATGTGTGAGATGGAGAAATGTCATTCATATCTACCACAATTTTCAACACAACGTTAAAATGTCCACAAACACAATGTAACAATGTCCACAAACACAATGTAACAATGCCCACAAACACAATGTAACAATGCCCACAAACACAATGTAACTATGCCCACAAACACAATGTAACAATGTCCACAAACACATTGTAACAATGTCCACAAACACAATGTAACAATGTCCACAAACACAATGTAACAATGTCCACAAACACAACAATGTCCACAACAACAAAGTAACATGTCCATCTTCACGGCCAACGCCGACGAGACAGTCCTGAAATGTGCAAACATGTTTCTGTTGTAAATGCAGACAATCTACAATGATTCATTCAAAATCGACCGAAGAACAAGTCTTTACATTGTTGTTTACTAAGAAAATAAACACCAGCATTTCAATTTTCAGGAATTTACGCGCTAAAATCACTACCCATGAAAAAAAAAAAAAGAAAAGTAAAATTTAAAGAAAAGCGATCGTAACCTGTATCAGGACATAATCAAATGTACTTGCTACGTGTCATTCCAAAGGTCTATCTCTTATAATTTTCTCGATCTACTCAATCGCCTATAGTACTCCACTGTAACAGACGTCAACTGCCATCTGGTAAACACGTTATCGTTCCTCGTCAAACAGAGAATACAAATAACACATGCACAAACATGTCAACATGACAAGCATCTTAAGAATTGATAAAAATTCTCTCCATCTGTCAATATCTTACGCCACTCGTATCCACACCTTTTCCTATTTTTCCACCTGTCACGTCTCTCTTTACCGTGGTATTATTTTGTCTGGCTCCTGTAATTCCAGTTTCCGACCCTTTCATCCTTAATCTCTCATCTCATATATTGTGTTTCACTTTACGAATTGATGTTGCGCAACGTATACATGTTCACATGCACGCGTACGACCATCGTACACATACACACACACTTGAGACACAAACACCTAGGCTAGAGGCACAAACACGTCGTCTGAAATATAACCACACAGCAATTCACTCACTCAGCGACCATCTTGAACTCAGATGTCAGGCAGAAGGGCCAGGTTCCAGATACGATGTTTCAAATTTAAGGAAATGTCAAAACATGACTGGTCTCCCTTGTTCAAAACTACAGGTATTATCCAGGGGACATATACTTCAAGGGAACGGTAATCCTGTCTTCCAAAAGAAACAACTCATAAAAGAATGCCAGTCGAGACCAAAATGTAAAGTCAGTCACGCAGCAAAGAGAGCGATTGGAGTGAGATACTTAATATCATAAAATTATGCCTTGTCTAGAAGCTCTATATCTAATTATTAATTATATAACTCTCCGAGTGATGTACATGTTTTTAAAGTTGGATCAACTGGAAAGTGTTGGCCAGAAAACGAATACAACACACACGCTCCTCCCTATTTCCCAAATTTGTGAAGAGTATAGCCACAAGGGGGAGCCGCTATAACTCAGTGGTTAGTGAACTGGACTACAAAGGACAAGAGGTCGAGTTCGATCCTGACCGACGGCTTCCAGGTTTACCCAACCTTAAATGGGTACCGGATTTTTCTGGGATAGTAAAGGGGCACAGGTGTAATACCGACAACATTACCCCAAACATCATGTGCTGAAAGTCAGTAAAAATTATAGTCACTAACACTATATTTCCCATACGCCACTTGGCATGACGGGGCTATTTACTTTTTCTTTTTTAATAGTCACAAGGACTATTTTATTTTGATATCAAAACGATCTTGCACAATCCAACATACCATCAAATATGTGGAGCGTATCACCTCACAATAGCAGATATTGACAAACATAACAATAATGCTAAGTTGCAATAAATATAGTAACAATTAATATAATCATAGTGCCATATATATACACTTCTTCACTTATTTTGCAAATGCTTGTAGAATTAAAAAAAAAGAAAAGAAATGGGCAGAATCAAAATTGTGATTATGCAAAGGAATATATGACATTTCATGGAAGGAAACGAAATACCGAATTGGATAACAATTACACACACAAAGATTCATAAGGCAACTCATATTATATCATATAATATCTTTTGTTTAATCTGCTGAATATTGGAAACGGAACGCAGAAAAGAGGAACTTGATATTTCGGATACACACACACAGACTTAAAACCATGATAAAGAATAGAAAGAAGTGTGTAGTATGATCATACATTCAATCAAGACTTTTAACGAGCCTTCGGGCTCTTGATTTGGTAGAAGACCGACGTAATGACCCGAATGTGCCAGTCTCTGTAAAGTGTTACTCAAGATTCTGAACAGCCGGAACAGCTCGACGGAATTCCCATCCTCTGGTGATCAGATTGCCTCATGCAAAGCTGTATGTAAAGGGATTTCTATCTTCATCATCATTGTATGTAGGTAGGCCAAAGTAATACTTACTGCCCTTCAAACAAACATGGTATTAAAACATGTAAGAAAAAAAGAAAGTAGTAGAGCATACATTAAAATCATAAAGCAGCACTGTTAGGATGTAACAATTGAATACTTTTGTTTGCCTAAAGACCATACGAGAAAAACAGGTTTTGGTCTGAAATCTTAGTAAGAATGAATAAATGGAACGAAACATATTGTAATCCTGTAATTAGACATAGAAGTACTAGTTCATTGTGTCTAGTAACATATAGAGGAGCGAAGTATTCCGTTTTACATGGCTACAGCATTTGGATGTGAGGGGACCGAAGCTCTTCACCATTGCTATTATCACTTCGAACTCAGTGATTCATGTACCCATTTCTGTATAGATTTGGTTGATAGAACAGCGTCAAGTTAGAATCGAACTCGCGTTCACTTTATCGCCATGCCAGCGAGTTACCACTAAGCTACAGACGGCTCGTTTATATTTGTTTATATAGAGTAGTTCTTGGCTATCATTTTTGTTAATTTAGAGTAGTTCTTGCCTATAATAATAGTTGATTTAGAGTAGTTCTTGTCTTTAATATATGTTCATTTAGAGTAGTTCTTGTCTTTAATATATGTTCATTTAGATTAGTTCTTGTCTATAATATATGTTCATTTAGATTAGTTCTTGTCTATAATATATGTTCATTTAGATTAGTTCTTGTCTATATGTTCATTTAGAGTAGTTCTTGTCTATAATAATAGTTGATTTAGAGTAGTTCTTGTCTATAATAATAGTTTATTTAGAGTAGTTCTTGTTTTTAATATATGTTCATTTAGATTAGTTCTTGTCTATAATATATGTTCATTTAGATTAGTTCTTGTCTATAATAATAGTTGATTTAGAGTAGTTCTTGTCTATAATATATGTTCACTTAGATTAGTTCTTGTCTATAATATATGTTCATTTAGATTAGTTCTTGTCTATAATATATGTTCATTTAGATTAGTTCTTACCTATAATATATGTTCATTTAGATTAGTTCTTGTCTATAATATATGTTCATTTAGAGTAGTTCTTGTCTATAATATATGTTCATTTAGAGTAGTTCTTGCCTATAATATTTGTTGTTTTGTTCCTGATGATGGCTGTTTTCTTGATACCAATTATGTTTATTTTTCCTGTTCGCTGCAGCTCTACACGCGGTCCCGCATAGTATTTAACATTTTGCATGTTTTACATTTGTGCCTATCTCGTGTAGAGAAATGTGAAACTAACATCATGCAACAACACATCATCGTTAGCAGCATAAAGATTCTTATTTATTATTTTTTTTGTTGCTAGGCACGGACACTTACAACAGAAACTAAAAGAGAAAAAACACCTATAGAACATCTAATGTATTTATTACAAAACGAAAAGACATGTCAAAAGATCAGCATCATCATGTGCCATACCGATCGTGTCCTTCCACAATCTTCTATCTACAGTGCATAGTATCAGTTCTGTTGTTGACTGTTTGCCATGCCATGACACCAAGCTATCCAGTATTTTCTCTCTTTGCCATCCGCGATCTCTCTTTCCTTTTATTTTGCCAGTTATAACCAAGTATTCTAACTTTCCTCTTCTCATGATGTGCCCGAAAAATGTTGATTGTTTCTTTCTGATGTTTTTAAGGTGCTGTCTTTTGTTGTTGGCCTCTTTGAGAAGTTCCTCATTGGTCTTTTTAGCTGTCCAGGGTACTTTCAACATTCTGCGGAGAAATCCCATCTCTGTGGCCTCTAATCGTCTTTTAATTTGTTTGTTTACTATCCATGATCCGCTTCTTACCTATGTCAGAATTGGTTCTATATAGCACCGATGAACTCTCTTTTTCATTTCTATTGACATAGATTTGTTGCATAAGATATTTTTCATTTTCTGAAATGCTATTTTGGCCTGAGCTATTCTGCTTTTTATTTTCGTGGTGTCTAAAGATACCATTCGAAAATAAACAAATATAGGCAAAGAAACTGGTCAACTTACTTGCAATGGAATAAAAAAGTAAAACTAAATAATTTTGTAATATGTTACCATCAACAGGCCAATCGAAGTGAATTTACCACGGCCCAGACAAAAGACACATAAAAAAAAAAAACCGGGAAGACAATATAGTAGAAATGTAGGTCACAATAATTAACACCTTACAGGAACAGCCAGTCTGCATACACTTCGAGAAATGCTAGGATTGGCGGTAGAGCGGATATGGTGAGGTCGAGAGTGCAATAAAAATGATTCCATGAACAGAATAGAATAGAATAGAACATTTGGCATTTATTTCAAAGACAGAACTTAGTTTCAATATGCAAGAACTATATCATAAACATTAGTTTTGAATCTATTTATCTTTCGTTCGTCTGAAGTAGTGTCTATATCTGCAATGTCGTTTCCTGTATAAATTTTACTGTAGTTTGTCATTCTTGCAAGTGGCCCATATAGTTTTGTCTGTAGTGTTGTATCTTTGAGCCAATGGATTTTCCTCAGTCAATTATATTCAGTACAGTCTTGAAGTATTTGTTCAACAGTCTGGAGCGCCTGTCCACATGTACATGTAGTTGAAGTGCCGATCTTGAATTTTGTACACATGTGACTGTGGAGTCGATTGTGTCCTGTTCTGAAGCGTATAATGATAACTTATTCACATCTATTCATATTATGAAAGCAGCCTGATTTGGTGCTTGTGGTCCTCTGAGAGTTTCGAACGAATTAGTTACTTAATCAATAGATCATCGTCTGTGCACTTTGGACAACTCGGCAAGATCCTAATACCCTCCTCAGTTTCTCTCAGCGTGTAGCGACTGATAACCTAACCTAAGTTGTGTGTTGGTTTACAGTTTCATTTTGGGGGTTTCTATACAGCGCTCTCGTCTGTCCATTTTGACAAGATGTTCTTGCAGAGTATATCCCTACACATTCAATCACTCGTCCTGACTCCTGAGAGCATTTAAAACGCCAGTTCCGTCCATTGCTCTTCCACTCTCCGTAACAGCCACCTAAGCAGGCTTGCATGCATGTTCTTTGTAAGAGATCAAGAACTTTGAAATGACATAGGTCAAGTGCACAAATGTGCACGCAATAATGCGTGAATGATTCAAAACACCATCAAAGACGGCACACCGTTTTGCACATTTTCAAATATCAAGTTTGGAACAGAAATAAGCACAGCACAGGGACCAAGATGTCCAACCTGCAACTGATTGCGTCAGGATCGACAAATAAAACAAGAGCCGATCAAGATTCTGCTCCACATCCCAGCTGTTCTCCTGGAAACAAGACTATCCTGTCTGGCAAAGTTAGTAAAGATCGAAACGGGAAGGCACTCAAAAATATTGTGCTGGAGTCGGATGTGTTGGGTCGAAAGGCACATAAATAAACCACAACACAAAGCATGCACGCTCACTTAATGTCCATTTAAGGACGGATGGCGAAGAGGACTATTCACTCCTCTACTAGTCATCAGGTAAGCACCAGAAAGAGAGATAGAGGGAGAGAAAGAAATATGCACAACACCACACTATAACTTTGTCATACTGAGAAAATAATATGTTTAGTTTGTCTTATGTAGGTATCCTGGCAAAAGATGAGACGATCTAGAAGAATCCCATCAAACATCGTTACATGTCTGATTCACAGCGCGGGAAGATATCTAAACAGAAGGAAGCGTAAATAACATGAGCATGTGGTTCATACCCCGGGAGTGTGATGTTTCTGGTCTACGTATTTTTGTTCAACGAAATTTGATTTACGTTTTATTAGTCTCCAGATAACTTTTCTGATTAACAGATGTCGGCAAGTTTTCAGCCCAACAGAAGCCAGAGAAAGGGTGCGTTCCTAGAGTGGCAGGCCATGAGTTCTAAGCTTAAAAGCGTTTTAAATTATGTCGTGCAGATATTTTTTTCCCATCACTCACTTACCCACCCACCCAAACATTCACCAACCCAACCAACTCACTCACTTCGCGGGACTGTAATCTAGTGGAAAGATATTAGTCTGTAGACAAGAAGATCACTGGTTCGAGTCTCGACAAAGGTGGTAGTAATTTTTCTCTATGAACCCGTGGATTCCCTGTAGCCTTGGGAACTGAGATTCGACGAAGATACCACTCGAATAAGGGTGGATTCTGTGTGAACTGTGCGCACGATAAAGAACCCTCAGCAGTTAAATGTCGAAATGGCCGCACACCCGCTAAGCAGCATTTTAATAAAAAAAATATAAACCCATGCTGAAGATGGATTTGTCGGAGGGCAAAGGCACAAACAACGCATCTTGTTGTAGACTGGCGACATTAACGATAGCTTATCTACTGAACGGGTAGATGTTGAAGAAGAACTCATTCATTCAACAGAAAACAGATCCGTGCACAGATACAAAGTAGTACTAACCTTTTTTTCCTCCACCGCCCGCCACAACAACAAAATGATAAAATAAACATACATTATTACTAACGTCAAATGACTAGACACAAAGGTTGTTAGGACCACCATCACTGTACGCCGAACGAATTCATCATCATCATCATCATCATCAAGTACCCGGCCTGCTGGCGTAGGTGATCATGTCTCTCCACAACTTTCGATCTCGACAGTTATTTATCATTTCTGTTGTTAACCTTCTGTCAAGCCATTCCCTTAAGCTGTCTGGTATCTTTTCTCTTTGCTTCCCTCTATCTCTTCGTCCCTTAGTTTTCCCAGTTGTTACAATATATTCCAGTTGTTCTCTTCTCATTACATGGCCAAAAAATGATGATTGTTTCTTCCTAATATTGGAAATTAGCTCTATTTTTGCTTTGACCTCTTTCAGAACGTTTTCATTACTCTTCTTATCTGTCCATGGTATTCTGAACATGCTTCTGTAAAACCACATTAACGAACAACACGCTCCCATATCCCCCCACCCCAAGCCTACCCCATGTGCACGAACTCCGTAGCACGGGGTTGGTGACAAGGTGTGTGCAGGTTTGTGCTGCCAATTTTGCCCGAGCAGCGGCCACATTTGATGACCTCCTCTTTTGTGTGCGAGTGCACATGGGACCTCTTGTTGATCGCCATTATCTGAGAGGGCTTGATATCGAATCTCACTACTCAATAGATCAGACCACAGCAAAGTTGCGAAAAAAAAAAAAATCCAACCACAGATTGTTTTTTTAAAAAAATCACCACTGCTGCTGGTGGCCTTTGAATTCGGGTGTCTTCATGTCCAGAAGACGACATCGTACTTGAGTCTAGACACAATATCAGTTAGACAGATTAGATTGTTCAAGGAGACTGAGCATTTGCAGGTGGTAGACCGCCGGGTCACAAGCTTCAGACGTCTTGATTAGAAAGGTGTCACCCTAGAGGCATAACACGTGTTGATAACGAATGTGGTAAATAACAAATGGCGCAATTTGAAAAATGTTCTCTGGAACTCAGCGTACATGCTTGTAGTGTTGTTTTAATGTGTGCTCTTTTACTTTAATTCTTTCTCACTCTTTTATATATAAGTCTGTTACTTCCGACTGAAATGCAACAAAAAGGCGATGCTAAAGCTATATACAAACAAACTGAAGTATTAATAGGAAGAAAAACGCAATCAAAAACTGGATGTTTAAGATCAAAGGAAGGAGAACTGTTGATTGAACAAGAAAACATAAGGGAACGATGGACAGAATACATTAAAGATCTTTATAATGATGAACAAACATAAGTAAATATTAAGGATAATGGAAAAGGACGAGAAATACTCAGAGAAGAAGTGGAAGACGCCTTGCGCAATATGAAAGCAGGAAAAGCTCCTGGACCAAATAATATAACTAAAGAAGATATTGAAACAATGGGTTATTTTTTAATAGAAATAACAACAAAAATAATGAATGATATCTACAACAGCGGATAAATACCAGACGACCTGCTCAAATCAATATTCATAGCCGTACCAAAGAAATCTGGTGCGATTGAATGCGATGATCATCGCACAATAAGCCTTATGAGTCACATGACTAAGATATTACTAAGAATCATCATGCGAAGAGTGCGAAATAAAATCAGTCCAGAAATTAGCGATGAACGGTGTGGTTTTGTTAAAGATAAAGGAACAAGCAATGCCATATACATAATAAGATCTTTAGTAGAAAGAGCCATAGAGGTGAAAACAGATCTATACCTATGTTTCATAAATTATACCAAAGCATTTGACAAAGTAAAGCACCAAGAAATAATCAAAATTTTAGAAAGTATAAACGTAGACAGCAAAGATCTAAGAATAATAAAGTTCATGTACTGGCAACAAACAGCGGCCATAAGAACTGGAAACCAATTGGGAATGTTTCAACTAATAAAACAGGGTGTTAAACAAGGTTGTGTGCTGTCACCAGATTTATTTAATATTTATAGTGAGATTATTTTAAGATCCATAAGGGGCATGCCTTGAATAACAATTGGAGGTCATAATATAAATAATCTAAGGTATGCTGATGATTCAGTCTTATTCGCTAAGAGTGAAAATGAGTAACAAGAAATGTTGGACATTATATTGAAAGAAAGCAAAAATAAAGGACTCAGCCTTCAATAGCAAAAAGACCAAATTAATGGTAACAAAAAAGAAAAAGATATCATCTCTGTGCAAAATAAAGACAAGTGGAACAATATTAAAACAGGTAAATAAATTTAAATATGTGGGAACTTTGTTAACCTCAGACGGAAGATGTACAAAAGAGGTGAGATGCAGAATGGCTCAGACAAGAGAGATAAATAGAGAGGGTAAATGAATCACGTCAATAGTGCCCCAACGACAGCCGGAGTTAAGTTCATGAAGAAGAAAAAGATCATAGGTACCACACCTTTGGCAAGTACAAGACAACGTGCCAGAATTTGAAAATACAGCCGTCTTTTTTAATGAAAGCGATGTGCAACAACAAAGTCTGAAGTCGTTATCATCGCTTAAGATAGATTCCTCTATCCATCCTTCCTCCACCCATCTCATTCAATCCATCCATCCATCCACCAATCTCATCCCATCCAATCCATCCATCCATCCCATCTCTCACAATCCATCCATCCATATTTCTAACGCAAACAACCGGATGAAAAGAAAAGCCTTCACCACATGTGACGGACAAACAATAAACACAACAATATTGTTTTAATAAATTCTGTTAAGTTTCCTTTACACTACACTTTTTTGTGTTCGCCAGCTTTCACCGCAGGCGAAGTACCTAGAGACTAAGAACTTAATTTTGTGTGTTAATCCGTTTTTTTCCCATGGCATCCGTGTGCACATGGGATCTCTCGCCGCACAGGCAGACAACTCCGTCTACGGAAGTACTCATATTTTTCCCTTGATGAGTATATGATGTTTCAAGTCGGGTCTCGCTGCTAGGACCAGGGACAGTTGTCGTAGGGAGAAATCGCAAATTAAAATCCCAACTGTTGCATCCAGGATTTGAACTCACAACCTCTCTGTCTTGAGACCGGCAAGTTCCCTAAAACCAACCAGTCCCACTATACCACACTTACACCCCCCCCCCCCCCCCAATATCGTCTCTAAACTCTCTTCCCGCATCTTCTCTTTCCAGAAATGTAACACACAATGTGGCAAAGTGTTGTACACATTTTTTTTCTAAACGATTATGTTGAAGGTTTATTTTATCGCATATCCAATTCAATATCGAACAATGAGGCAGACCGGCGAATACGGATGATAAAAACTAGACTTTGTAAGATGCTGTAATCGCTTCTCTACATTCTTGCAATCGCTGCGCTCCAGTTTCTGATACGATTCCAAGAGGGGAAAAAATATGCATCACCTGTGTGCCGTGTCTGTCTGTATAATGCTGCGTAGCAGCTACAGGTAAATTATGCTCTGAATTACATGCTGGCGTTGTACATACCTGCTTTCCCCTGTGTCACAGGTAAAATACGGATGCAGTTGCAAAAAGGTTGGTCTTAAGTGATAATTGAAAACATCAGGGAACAATCACGCGCCACATTTGTGCCACATCAATTTGGAATTAATCGCTACTGATGTGTGTGAGTGTGTGTGTGTGTGATTACCATATTTATACACATATAAACTTACATATGTAAGCATACATAAATACATCACATACACATACTTTATGCGCACATAAGTTAATATATACATATATACACACATGCACGCATACAGACGTGCACACAGACACATATACATACACACCTAGTACGGGAAATAGTCGTAGGCGTAATTAGAATTACGATACCGTTAGGGCATCTTACACTTTAAGCACTGGTACTATTTGGTGAACTGGACTACTAAGAACAAGAGGTAGGGTTCGATCCCAACCGATGGCTCCGGTTCACCCAGCCTTTAAATGGGTACCGGATTTTTCCTGAGAAAGTAAAGCGGCACGGGCGTAATACCGACCACTTTACACCAAAAATCATGTGCCGAAGGTCTTTAAAAATTACGGTCACTAACACCATACTCCAAGAGGTAGGGTTCGATCCCAACCGACGGCTTCCGTTTCACCCAGCCTTTAATGGGTACCGGATTTTTTTTCTGAGAAAGTAAAGCGACACCGGCGTAATAACGACCACTTTACACCAAAAATCATGTGCTGAAGGCCTTTAAACATTACGGCCACTAACAACATATTCCCTATACGCTACTCGGCGTGACAGGGCTCTTTACTTTACTTTTATATGAAAGGTTGAATAGCGACTTAGTGCATGAAATCACTAGCAATGGTGACAAAAGACTGATAATGCTGAAGACACTAAAGTAACCGAAAAGTAACGCGGTTGAGTGCGAAACAACTAGCTGTAAAGCTTCAGTCTTGATACTATATGCATTTGTAATCAAGAGAAATAAGAAACAACGTGAAGAAATATGATACATCAGTGTATAACCCCTAAGTATCATTATTCAATTCATTCTCTTTACAAGTAGATAAAAGTCTTAATGCTTATTTTAACGTGCGTGCGCATGTTAAAATATTATAATGCAGTAGTAGGAAACTCTTTTAAAAGAGCTTAGCAGCAGGAGGTAACCTGATCATAAGAAGTGAACCCATCGAGCAAGTGTTTCGGCTTTTTAGCTTCGTGACACTAGGGGAGGCGGGCCCTTCTGGGTCATGACAGCCAGGTGTTGACCTCCTGCTGCATTGAACCTTGAAGGCCCACACTATAACTGTCATATACTCATTAGACTTATTTTATTGTAATCAGAGGAGTTGCGGAGAATAAGTTTAATTAATATATTGCAAATATAGTGTGAGTCTTCAATGCAACAGGAGGTCGACGCCTGGAAGCTATGAATAAGGCGAGCCCATCTCCCCTAGAATTAAAGGGCCGAAACACTCGCTCAACGGGTTACCTTCTGATGATCAGATAACCTCCTGCTACTAAGCTCTATATAAAGAGTTTCCTTTTACTGCACATGCGCCCGCACACATGCACACACATACAAATTGCTAAAACATTTGCGTCAAGCAAGAATATGAACCTCACTTTTTCTGATCGTGCCTCCTGTATGGGTGGCTGCATATTTTATGAGATAGCCATATATACACTAACAAATAATAAATCATAACATTAATTGCAATTGGTATCATTTTATATTTAAGCATATCACTATGCTACTGAACTGGACTACAAAGGACAAGGGGTAGGGTTCGATCCCAACCGACGGCTTCCGGGTTCACCCAGCCTTAAGTGGGTATCGGATTTTTATTCTGGGATAGTAAAGCGGCATGGGCGTAATACCGACCACATTACCCCAAAAAATCATGTGCTGAAGGTCTGTAAAATGTATGGTCACTAACACCATATTCCCTATACGCCACTTGGCGTGACGGGGGCTCTTTAGAAGAAGAAAGATTAGAACTATGCTACTAAAGGCGCTTAAAAAATTTTAATTAAAAATAATATACACATGTTCGCTTACATCCTCTTAATTCTCTTTCTCTAATATAGTATAAAGTGCAAAGCAAGAGAGAAGGCTAAATGCATTCCATATGCGATGACAGCGCATTATTCCTGATATCACCTGAAAGGACAAAGTGACAAACGCGGAACTCCTCACTCGTTCAAGCCTCCCGAACATCTATACGCAATTCAATGTAGATCAACGTAGGTTAATCTGGCTTGGTCACTTACATCGTATGAAAAATGACAGCATACCACAAGATATACTTTATGGACAACTAGCAGATGACAAAATAATTAAGGGAGCCCAAAGCTCCGATTTATAGACGCATGTAAACGTGACATGAAGGCTGAACATAACCCCGTTGCCTGGGGGGAGATAGCTGCAGACCGCAATCTTTGGAAAACTCTAAGTCTAATTCAAGCAAGAAGCAGACAGATTCCTAGAAAAAGAGAATACGCGGCGAGAGAAAATATAAAAACAGAATTTCCTAGGAGCGCTGCAAAATCCATAGTCAACTAAGACTGACAAAGGCTACTGCTAAAGTATATAACAGAAAATGCTGTTAGCACTAATAATTAGCATTAATACGAGTGTAAACAGATCAGCCAATAATACAGTCAAGTTATTATCGTTATAGCATGGCAAGTGGACTAAAAACGATAACATACTGTTGTTAAAGAGTTATTTATATATATATATAAAGTTACATTTGGGTTTATCTTGTTGTACAGATCTAACTCCAAGAAGTACTTTTGCTTTATTTCCCCTTGAATAAAAGAATGTTGCGTTATACTGAATTTATTTATAACGCGAGCCTTTCGGCCTGGTAAGTCCGCCTTCGACAGTTTGTAGAACTGCTGTAGTAGGAAATGTTGCTACAGAAGACCTAGCAATAGGACGCTTGCTAGAACTGAAAAGCTTAAACTCATCAAGCAGGACCCGGAATATCAAACAAGCCTTTGCAGCCACCCTCATTTATGTTGATCTACGAGTGTAAGGTTCGGTGTCGAGTCTCGTGACATTATACTCAACTGTGCCAGACAGCCATTTTACCCCTTATGGAACATCTTGTAATATACTGCTAAGTCGCCATCACTACACTTGTGACTTTGCCTGGCTCCGTCTCGCTTATTCCGTCATCACAGATGACATCTAATTAGGTTATTAGGTCTTTATATGTGTCCAAACTATTCCAATGTCCTTGCCGCTTTATTTCCAGTTTCAACTTTTCTTGTCAGAGATATAATGTTTGTGCTTCAGTCACAACCTGGGCGGGAAAAGGGGGTCGGGAATTTTACTATCGACTGTCTCGCTAAGGCGACCAGCCGATTTAGTAAAGGTAAAGGTAAAGTACGAGACTTGAACCGGCGTCTTAGCACGCGAGTGTATACCCATATGTGCTCGGCCGCCTATCGGGCGGATATTATAAATGTTCGGATATTTCTGTATAGTGTAGCCTCAAGCATCGAAACACTGCTCCCAGCGGGAATTGAACACGGATTGTCCGAACGTCGGTAATCTAGTCGGGTGGTTTTCCCAACTAGGCTACCGAGGCCCCCCAAATTATTTTAGCCGATTTAGTATGTTACGGGAGTGTTGTCGGTAACGAATTACTAGTGTGGATAAGAGATGGACAGTCGACATCTTACACAAGTAAAAGGCTGCGAAATGTCCTATGGTCTGCAATACTAAAAGCACCTTCACGATTATCATTAGTGATTTGTTCAGTGCGAATTCCCATGACCCTATCTGGAGTGTAGAAAAGACATTCCTATCAAAAACACTAAACATCACATTTGCCTTCCTTTTCTAGATTATTATTTTTAAAGTCTCTCTCTCTCTCTGTCTATCTCACTCTTCTTCCTCTTTCGTTTTAACGCTAGTTCCATTTATTTTTCTCACATAGCTTTCTTTATTTTTATATCATTTTGCCTTATCCGCTACATTTTTCATTATATTTTCTGTCTTTCTCTCTTCCTCTCATACACATTATTTTCTTGTATTTTCTTTTCCTTCCTTCAAAATATTTATTTTTTGTAATTATTATCCTTTCTAAGCATTTTTTTATTTTCTATTGTCTTCTCGTGTCTTACTCTGATTCATAACCACCAACCTCTCCGCCCTGTCAGACTCTTTCAGTGTCGTCCTGGTAATGTCACACACGTGTGCGCATGCTCACGTGCGCCCGAGGCATACATGCGATGTACTGTTAGTAGCATTCTCTGGCAGCACAAATGCTTCGGATAGTGTATGTCGCGATGAGAGAGAATGTGGCGAGTCACTAAACCAACGACCTCTGTTCAAAGAGAAAAGAGGGCTAGGGTTAACTCAAGTCTCAAGAGGGAAGGTTGTAATTACAACTGTCATCATCATGTCCATATTGGTTATCGTCATCATATCCTTCCAAAATATCCGAGATCTCTCTTTCCCTGTATTTTGACAGTTGTAACAAAGCTATCCCAACTCTCTTCTCATGATGTGCCCGAATAAAGTCAATTGTTCCTTTCTTATGTTTTTAGAAGTTCTCTTTTACTGTTGGCCACTTTGAGAATTTCCTCGCTGGTCTTTTTAGCTGTCCGTGGAACTCCTAATATTCTTCAGAGAAATCCCATCTCTGATTTTTCTAATCGACTTTTTATTTGTTTCACTACTGTCCATGATTCGCTTCCAAATCTCAGAATTGGCTCTATAACGGTCTTATCGAGGATTTTTAAAACATGGCTGTTCGGGCGAGTCTAATAATATAGCAGACAATAAGATATATTAAATGTTTTGTGTTCAAAATGCGAGGGAAAACATTCTTTTGGCAGTCAAAATGTATAATAATCTGTTCGACAACAGGGGGCCTCGGTAACCTATTTGGGAAAACCACTCGACTGGACTACCGACGTTCGGACAAGCCGTGTTCGATTCCCGCTGGAAGCAGTGTGAATTGTACTCGTGGTTGGAAAAAAAATACCTCCACGGTCGACCCAACCTTTGGCAGAAATGGGTACCAGGGTACTACCCTGGGAAGATGAGGAATGTCGCCTCGCATCTGAGTTTCGATGCTTGAGGCGACGCTATAAAGAAATCTCCGAACATTTCTGGATAGGCGGCAGAGCACATATGGGTGTAAACTCGCGTGCTAAGACGCCGGTTTAAGTCTCGTACTTTACCTTTACCTTTACTCAATATAAAGAAAAAGAACACAATGAATGAAAAATTATGGATAGTTTATCTATCTACCTATCTATTGACCTTTTGAGCCGTAGCCGGCCATAGGGCATAGACCCAGATACTCTTTTTCTTATCTAATTTTTTATTCTAACAGTTTTTAATCCTTGTAAAGGTAAAGATCTTTTTATAAAATCTTGCCAGCAAGCAACTCTATCTCATCAAGGGAGCCAATTCCTGCTGCTTTTGCCTCTTTGATCAATGTTCTTCTATCTATCTGTCTGTCGTCTGTCTGTCTGTCCGTCCGTCCGTCCGTCAGTCCGCCCGCCAGCCCAGTATGTAGAGATAGGACGTTGTGGAGAGATTTGATTACTAAAGTCAGCAGGCGCAATACTTGAAGATGATGATGGCAGTAATGATATAATTAATTGTACTAATAAAATTATGCTATATATAATAGAATGCTACTTACTATCATCATCATTATGATCATCATCATCAAGTACCATGCCTGCTGGCAGAGGTGATCATGTCTCTCCACAACTTTCGATCTACAGTTATTTATCATTTCTGTTGTTGACCTTCTGCCAAGCCATTCTCTTAAGCTGTCAAGTATCTTTTCTTTTTGCTTCCCTCTAACTCCTCGTCCCTCAGTTTTAATTTTCCCAGCTGTCACAATGCATTACATCTGTTCTCGTCTCATTATGTGGCCAAAAATTAATGACAGTTTCTTTATAATATTGGAGATGGGCTCTCTTTTTAGCTTTGGCCTCTTTCAGAACGTTTTCATTACTCTTCTTAGATGTCCATGGTATTCTCAACATTCTTCTGTAAAGCCACAATTCTACTGACTACAGTAATGTTAAAACCCATACTTGTTAAAGTTACATACAAATTAGACATCATTATTAAAAGAAAGAGGGAGCAGGCAGATTAAACTAGTCCTATGGCAATCTGAAGGCCATCACTTCAATTGTTTGTATGTTTATGGGCATTTTATTCAACATCATCATTGAGTGCCGTCTCCGCAACGAAGGTTGGCTACCATGGAGCGCCATTCTGCTCTATCTCTTGCTTTGATGGTGCAGGTTGTCATCGGTTGATTTGTCCATCTTTTGATGTTACTCGTCCATGTTAATCTTGGTCTGCCTCTGCCTCTTTTACCTTGTATTTTCCCCTCCAGGATTACTTTCAGTAGGCTGTTGTGTCTTTTAACATGGCCCAAGAATCGCATTTGTCTTGTTCTAATTGTATTTTATTATGAAAGTAAAATAAGAAATCTTAACCTGAACACTATATAGCAACAGTAATGAGCATGCATGCAGTCTTTATTCTCAGCCCCTAAGGACATCTTCAGCAGACTCCAAAAATCAGATAGGTCGTGATAAATTATTTGTTCTTAAATTAGCCTTTTAAGATGAAAATAATTAGCTTTAGAGTTAACAAAGATAAGCTTTGCAGGATGAGAAATATTAACTTTTTAAGAAAAGAAAATATCAAAATACAAAAGAAGGGAATTGATTGTCTGCTCCAGTATAAAGAAGGGTTGAAAACTAAGATAACACTGAATCAAATTTGAAGATTCAAAATCTAACAGAAGCCATCCAAAGATATTACTGGTTTCTGCAGTCCTATTAAATAATTTAATGTAGAGATTCATTACTTCGCAATATTCTAGAAATCTATTCTACTCTATTCATGGAATCTTCTCTCTTAGCATATTTAACATTTGTATGTTTGTTCCCGTTGAAGGCCTATGGAGTCGAAACGTTCTTCTGGTTTGTGTTGTCCACTTGTTATGTGAAGCTTTAACCAAACCGTTTTTTTTTTTAAATATTTTTTCATTTCTCCTCACAATTAGCTCCACTGTAGCTTCTCGTTTTGATGCATCTATGTGCATTTTTTTTGCCTTGACCCCTCTCTTAGCATGCACTTGTTAAGTGGACATGGATGCCTTGTGTTACTAGTTTACAGTAGAGCCGCGTTATCAACACCTTTTGGCCCAACATATTTGTCTTTGGTATGGGTAGAGGTGTTAACAAATTTGCCAGGGAGGCAGCCATTTTTGGCGTTCTCTTTTCGACTTTTAACTGTTAACATTTTTTAACATGTAAGAGTGCACATGGGACCTCCTATTTTTCAATTATATCCCAGAGGGATAGATATCTAATCTCTCTATCCAGAGACTAGGAGATACTGCCTGTGGTGGGAATTGAACTTGGGAACATCTTCCTTCTAAACCACCAGATTTATCACATAATTTTTGCACTTTTCTTGCAAAAATTTGTCCGTAAATACTTTTCACAAAAAGTTCATTCAATTCTATGAATTTTGCTACATCACAATAATGTCTGAGGTTAAAAATGTTTTATGACATGAACTCATGCCCTAATTTCTTTGCTTAACAAGGCTGAGTAAAAACATGGATTTTGAGCTTGCAGACTATGAGTTAAAGAACCTTTAATCAGTACTTCAAAAAGTGAAAATTTTAAAAGAAAACTACCACAAATTGAATAATTGAATACTGCTCTGTATAACATAGACTAATAGAATAACAATGTGAATAATATGAATTTTTAACGTCTATAAGCTTACTACACTTAGACTTGTTTCAAAAGATCAAAACTCAAAGCTAAGGATTCCAGAAATGATGGTTAGTAAATATATTTCATACAAGTCAATCTGATTCTTGATCCTACCAGTACTGTTAGATATCCCATATGGCTTGTAGTGTTTTTCGCCACCCATCCCTATTCTGGGCGAGATGTATGATCTTATCTAATGAGTTTATGTCTGCCAACTTTGCTTCTCTTATAAAGTGTTCTTCTTAGCGTTGCTTTAGGTTCTTCCTCTTTTTCTGTATCCTGATGTTTCCCACAGAAGAGCCTGTTTTGGAATTCTCTTGCTGTCTCTTCTCAACAAATGTGCGACATATGTCCATCTCTTCCTAATTGTAAATGAGATTGTTGGTTGCATGGCCATTTCTCTTATCCCTATATTAGACTTGAATTCACTCCATTTTATACAGTGTATTCTTCTCAGGCATTTGTCTTCAAAAGTATTTAGTTTTCTCGCAAGCTCCTTCATTTTTTTTCCAGCTTTCACATGAGTAGGTAAGGTTTGATATATGTTTGAGTTGAATGTTTTAAGTTTGGGTTTTCTTGCTTAGTATTTTTTATTTCCATATTTTGTCCAGGTTTTAAAAACTGCCTCTGATCTCTTTCTTTTTTTTCCACCTTCTTGATCTATATTACAATCAAGATATACATAGGTCAGGTCGGGTAATTTTACCTGCTACTGTATGCAGTGAACAGTACAACCCGTGGCTGCCCTGCAGGTATGCTCGGGAGAGTAAAATGCTAAGGGAGGGTACCCCGAAGTATAACAACACCCCCCCCCCCCGCTGTGGGGGTGGGACTTTTTAGTCAAAGGCTAGCGGAGCCAACCGTAAACAAATCAATGGAAGGCAACAGAAAACCACTATAGTAATTTCTTTGTACAATCATGAATCGCCAGAAGAATAGAAATCACGACAACAATGTTAAGGGGGGATTCCAATGGAAATCCCTCATTCGGTAGGGGACATCTTGCGCTACATGTGATACCCGATCGTCATCAAGCTACTGTAAGCAAAATAAAGATAAAACAGACTCTAAAGATAGGTACTTGGAATATGAGAACACTCATGCAGAAGGGTAAACTGGAAAACATCAAACAGGAAATGGAAAGAATGGATTTACAATTACTGGGACTTTGCGAAATGAGATACATTGAATCAGGGGAGATATATTACGATGAACATAAAATAATCTATTCAGGAGGTACTGAACACCAAAAAGGAGTAGGTGTCACCTTGGATGCAGAAAGAGCAAGAACAGTGAAAGGCTTTTACCCAATATCTGACAGAGTCCTTTTAGTGAAATTGAATGGAAGCCAATAGACATAAATCTTATACATGTTTATGCACCAACAGCAGACAGTTTAGAGGAAATAATTGATAAATTTTACGACGAGTTAAATAAGGCACTTCATGAATGCACACCACATGAAAACACAATACTTCAAGGGGATCTTAATGGAAAAGTAGGAAAGGAAAGAATTGAGGGAAGTAGTTGGTCATTATGGCTTAGGTGAGAGGAATGAAAGAGGTGAGAAACTTATTGACTGGGCAAGAACATAAAACATGATGATAGGAAACACCTGGTTAAGCAACATCCAAGACGTCTGTGGATATGGAAAAGCCCAAGCGACAACGCACATAATCAAATTGATTACATAATGATAAACAATAGATTTAGAAACAGTCTGGTGTGTGTGAAAATTAGACCAGGGGCAGATTGCAATAGTGATCATGTACCAGTTGTGGGAAAGCTTAGAGTAAAATTAAAAGCAACAAAACTCAGTTAACATCAAGTTAAATTTAGAATTACTCAAATCAGACAAGAAGTTGCAAGACAAATTTAAAATCACAATTCAGAACCGGTTCAATGCAATAGAGAAGATACAAAGCAATGATGAACAGTGGGAAATGCTAAAAAAAAATCAATGCAACAAACAACAAACGAGCTCATACCACCAGTGAGGACACAATCAAGAAAGAAATGACTGACAGATGACATTTTGCAGCTGATGGATAAAAGAAGAAGAAATAAAGAAAATAAAGATGAGTATAAGAGATTAAATAAAGAAATTGTAATAAAATGCAATGAAGCAAAAGAAGCATGGCTAAAACAGATGCAAAGAGATTGAAATGCAACAAAAAGGAGATGTCAAAGCTATATACAAACAAATTGAAGAATTAACAGGAAGAAAAACGCAATCAAAAACTGGATGTTTAAGATCAAAGGAAGGAGAACTGTTGAACAAGAAAGAATAAGGGAACAATGGACAGAATACATTAAAGATCTTAATAATGATGAACGAACAGAAGTAAATATTAAGGATAATGTAGAAGGACCAGAAATACTCAAAGAAGAAGTGGAAGAGACATTGCGCAATATGAAAGCAGGAAAAGCTCCTGGATCAGATAATATAACTAAAGAAGAGATTGATGCTATGGGAGATTTTGGAATAGAAATAATAACAAAAATATTGAATGATATCTAAAAAACCGGATATATACCAGACGACCTGCTCAAATCAATATTCATAGCCGTACCAAAGAATTCTGGTGCGATTGAATGTAATGATCATTGCACAATAAGCCTTACGTGTCACATTACTAAGAATCATCATGTGAAGAGTGCAAAACAAAATCAGTTCAGAAATTAGTGATGAACAGTGTGGTTTTGTTAAAGATAAAGGAACAAGCAATACATAATATTTAGTAGAAAGAGCCGTAAAGGTGAAAACAGATCTATACCAACGTTAAATAGATTTTACCAAAGCATTTGACAAAGTAAAGTACCAAGAAATAATAAAAGTTTTAGAAAGCATAAACATTGACAGCAAAGATCTAAGAATAATAAAGAACATGTACTAGCAACAAACAGCGGCCATTAGAACTGGAACCAATTGGGAATGTTTCAACAAATAAAACAGTGTTAGACAAGGTTGTGTGCTGTCACAAGAATTGTTTAATATGTAAAATGAGATTATTTTAAGGTCCATAAGGGGCATGCCAGGAATAACAATCAGAGGTCATAATATAAATAATCTAAGGTATGCTGATGATAGTCTTAATTGCTAAGAGTGATAATGAGTTACAAGAAATGTTAGACATTATAGTGAAAGAAAGCAAAGATAAAGCACTCAGCCTTAATAGCAAAAAGACACAAGAAATGGTAACAAAAAAGAAAAAATATATCGCTGCAATGCACAATAAAGACAACTAGAACAATATTAAAACAGGTAAATGAATTTAAATATTTGGAAACTTTGTTAACCTCAGACGGAAGATGGACAACAGAGGTGAGATGCAGAATGGCTCAGGCAAAAGCAGCTTTCCAAAAAATGAGGAAGATACTATGCAATCCATTTTTGACAATAGAAACAAGAAAAAGAGTTCTTAAATGTTATGTAGAGCCAGTTTTAACATATGGGTGTGAATCATGGACAATAGACAAGAAAATCACTGGAGTCTGTAGAAATGTGATTTTACAGAAGAGTGTTGAAAATAACATGGACAGCTAAGAAGAGTAATGAAGACGTTCTGAGAGAGGTCAAAGCAAAAAAGAGAGCTAATTTCCAATATTAGGAAGAAACAATCATCATTTTTTGGCCATATAATGAGAAGAGAACAGCTGGAATATATTGTAACAACTGGGAAAATTGAGGGACAAAGAGATAGAGGGAAGCAAAGAGAAAAGATACCAGACAGCTTAAGAGAATTGCTTGGCAGAAGGTCAACAACAGAAATGATAAATAACTGTCGAGATCGAAAGTTGTGGAGAGACATGATCACCAACGCCAGCAGGCATGGTACTTGATGATGATGATAATACATAGTGATGTACTCTTTCCAATGTCTGATGATTTAGATATATATTGCCCTATGTATGTCTGGTGTATTTTTCATTATTTTTGTTTTATCCCTGTAGATTTGACATTAAGTCAAGGCTTACTATAAAGACAAATATAAAGTCTGGATGTAGCCATTGCCAAATATTTATTATGGAGATATGACTTGATTATGTTACAAGTTATGTGAATTATGATTGGTGTCTGAAAGAAGGGAACTCTTGCTATAGACTTAAAGGTTCTGGGTTCCATTCCCACATATGACTTTTATTATTAAACATTGAAAAAGAATTTTCAGTTACTTCACACTTTCATAACATTAATTTTATCTTGAAATATAGCTATATCTTTAATTAAATATGTTTTTATCCCTGTCCATCAACTTTTGATATTTTGAAGGCCATTTAGAAATGTTACAAACAGATATTTTTCTTGGAGGTAAAGGTGGCCTGGTGTGAAACCAACTACATCATCCTAATATGTTAAGCAACTCAATCTTAACCTTATCTGTGGACTAAACTGTAGCGGGTAGTGTTGTTATTTTTACATTTTTGCTGTGACAATTCAGTCAGAAGAAATCATAATCAGCATTTTGAAAAGACACAATGTTTTACCTGAGTTAGAAACAAGCATGCAAGCTACGGTATCTCCTTGAGGTTCATTTGTTATTATAAATTCAAGCAAAAAGCAAGAAAATTATTGAACTGCTATTGAGTTAGCATTTCTGACACTCTACACATTTCCTATTAACAGATTTCAGAAGAAAGCACAGTTAATTATTGCAGAAATAAATTTAAAAAATATATAGACAAATAGAAAAAGAAATTAAATTAATGTTATATAAACAGATAAAACCCCTATTCTTTCTACTACACTAGCCAGGTAAATAATAAAAATTAGTAACTTTGTTTCAACACTTGGATTAATTTAAAAGTGACATTAAATAAGACATATCTAAATTGTACAAATGTACACTATTTCTGACAAGAAAAATGAGTTTATATTAACAATAAACACTTCTACAACAAATATACAAAATATTTACAATAAAAACATATACTAAAAACATGTACACAAAACACACTAATAAAGAACATTCAATAAGCTTGCAGAAACAGCAAAAATAGCAAAATATTTAATTGATAATCTATTTTTTTTTAAATAATAATAAATGAGATGATGTTCTAATGTAAGTTGTTTAATTTCAACATAAGTAATCAATTCTGTGTCAATTTACCACCTGTCTCACTTTATAGATTTATCTTGTTCTTTGAATATTTCTTTATCTATCTCTCTCTCATCTGTCTATATTAAGGTATTTTTGGGACTTATGATTCTTTGAATTCTTAATTTATCAGTAAGCTTATCAAACACTTAAATTACATTAAATGTTTTTTTTTAACTCAATGTCGTTAACACCTGACATTTTCTTCACCAAATTTTGTTAATAACCAACATTTTCAAAATATTTAAATTTGGCGCTTCCCTCCTCATAAATGTTATTAGTTGAATTTTTTCACTCAAAAGTTGTTAGTAGCTGAAAAACTTTTTCCAAAAATTGTTAGTGGTTAACAATTTTTGCCCACATCTGATGAGAGCAAAGGTAAGGCCCTGCTTGCCCGCTACATTGAGCAGACGGACCAAAGAAATGAGGCTGTAAGAATGAGGATACGGGGATCTTTGTCAAATTTGTGTAAGGATGTAGGGCTGGAAGAAGATCTCACAATCACAACCGATACCATTCGCACGACACTTAAAAGGTCACACAACACTGCTCCTGGTCCAGATGGTGTTCGGTATGATGACATAGGCGGTTTAGCTGATGACGACTTGACAACACTGGCCAATGAGTTTAATGCCAGTATTCGGAGTGGCCAGATTAAGGCTACACAGCTACTTACTACCGCTACCGAAGCCAAACAAGGACCATTCTCAGATCAGTGCCTACAGAATCATCACAATGCAGAACACTGCGGGCAAGCTGCTGGAGAAAATAGTTGCCCGTGTCTTCACCTGTCGCCTTGAACAGAAACGCGTATTCCCTTCCACACTCGGAGGTTATAGATATAACAAAGAGACATGGCTCAATGCGGCAGTATTTGCCTATGATGTCTTCGAAGGCTTCCACAGACGAGAGGAGACATGTGCTGCTGCTATAGGTCTGGAGGATGCATACAACAGGGTACCATTTGAATATCTCATGCATATGCTTCTCAAACTGGCGGTGAACCCCTTCCTCATTAGATGGATTGCCGCGGCACTGTTTCAGAGGAAGGTGATACTCAGATGTGGAAGTTGGTCTTCCGAGCCAACATCCATTTGTCCTGGGCTGCCACAAGGCTCACCATTGTCACCAGTTCTATTTAACGTGTACACAATAACGATCACGGCCCAACAGCTGGATGGGAGGGGAAGAACTATGACTTTTGCTGATGATATTCTGGTATATCGACAGGGAAGAGACAGACAGGGAATCGCCTCCACAATGCAAGACGAACTCGATCGCATTTCTTCTTGGTGTGGGGTTTCAGGTGCCTTGGTTAATCCTAATAAAGCATCAGTTTCATGGTTCTCCCTTAACAATCATATCGTTAATACAACCGCACCGGTAGTACGAATGGGAGCTGATGAGGTGACCAGGGACAAGTTGATGACATACCTCGGAGTTAAGTTTGATCGCAGCCTGTGTATTCGGGACCACGTCGACCATGTGATAACAAAATCCCGCAAAGGATTAGCCGCCTTGAAGGTCATGGCAGCTGCCAACATCGGGCAGAGGCTACTTATTCTTCTGTTCCAGGGATTAGTCCTCGCACCAATCGAGTATGCCCTGGCCATTCTTACTGTCAGTACGACTCAAATTGATAGGCTGGAGAAAATACAAAACGAAGCCATACGCATTATCCTGGGATGTACGAGGGACACTCCCTGTGTAGCAATGAGGTATCTTCTTGACTTTCCAACCATGGATGACAGAATTAAGATCTGGAGAGCACGAGCATACCTGAAGATTAGTACAGATACAGAGCATCCATTGCACCACGTGCTCAACACAGAGAAAGGTACCAGGCTAAAAAGAGGCAAATCATGGGTGGGCCGGGCAGAAGATGTCATCAAACAGGTCTGTGGGCTTATCAATATCAGCGTTGGTGAGGAGTGGATACCGGTGCCTACGTCATTCAAGGGAACTTTCTCATGTATTGTCACACTCGACAGGAAAAGTAGGGAACAGAACCCGGTCGTGGTTAATGCTGAGGTCAACGGTCTCATCTGCGATAATACCGATGAGAAAGATGCAGTCATCTATACAGACGGATCTGTAAGACGACACGAAAGAAGTGCATGGGCATTTACAGCACGCTCAGCAGGCAGAATAGCCAAGGAAGACAGTGGTGCATACGCCATGACCACGAGTAGCATGACAATGGAGGTGATGGCAGTGACCAAGGCATTCAAATGGTTAGAGTCACAAGACTACATCCACGCATGTATACTGAGTGATTCGATGAGCATGATAAAAAAAGTGGAGGCGGGCTCTGTACGCATGCAATGGGTAGAGTCGTTGCAGAAATCAAAAATACGTAAGGTCACCTTTGTCTATGTCCCTGGACATGCGGGAGTACGTGGAAATGAGAGAGCGGACAGGTTGGCTAGCTGCGCTGTCGTTGAGGACGGGCAACCGATGGATCGGGCGGACATCATCAATGCCCTTCGAGATGTTGGAAGAGCACAGGACTTCAACAAACACAGATCAACGTCACTTCTTCGGATGATGGAAATGGGAGTTAAGATGAGCACGGCCAGAAATGAGAAAATTGGTGGCCGTGTAAGAAGACTTATCAACCAACATAGAACTGGAGTCGTCAGTCGCTGGACACTGAGGGAATTGCTGAGGAGGGGATCTGAGCACCTATGGACATGTTCGGAGTGCAATGATGATGACCCGCAAATAACTCAATAACTCAATTGTTGCCCAGATATTACAAGTAGAATCCAGTTATAACGAGATTGTTGGGACCATCAAAATTTTGTCATTATATCAGTGCCACATGTGATGATATCTCATTTTGTTTAATAATAGGGGGATGTGCTAAATAGACTTCAGAAGCCGATTGGAGGTGAAGGTCTGCCTGACAACAGCAGAACTGGAAATTGTCAGTGACCCACAGCGGATGGCTTGCGACAGGATCAGTGAACTAGAATGATCCAGACCTTGCTCCACCTTTCCGTGGTGCCTCTAGTTATACTAACCAGACCAGTCTGGCAAAGCGAGTAGGGATCGAAGAGGAAAGACAACCCTGTTTTGTCTTTGTCATGTTGAAGTCAGATGTGTTGGGCCGAAAGACGCAAATATCAGTTATACTGCAAACCACAACACAATGCACCGACACGCCCACTTAACGTCCTTTTAAGGGAGGATGATGAAGAGGTGTACTCCTTTAGTCATCGGGTGAACGCAAGCAAGCAAGAAACAGACTGAGCCATTAGGTCCTTTGCAAATAGTTAATATTACCACTTGTAAATGCCGACATATATTGTTTCTGTTCTTCAGAATTGTATTTAGTGTACTTCAGGAGATATAATGTTCTCTGCATATTTCTGTTTTTGTTTTAGCTTTTAGTCTTTCTCTATCCTGATCACTTTCATTGCAAGTGATATGCACTTGTGTTTCTTGCCAGTACTGGTATCTTATAAATAACAAATTTAATAACTTGCAAATAGATTTAAACAAGCGTATAGGGAATTTTATGTACGCCAATACACAACCTTTATGATAAAAGCCTATTCATCACTCGTCTATCCAATTTAAAAAAGTCATTTCTCCAACTGCAGCCACAACTTTGTACTGTATGTTTTTGTTTCCCCAAACCATCTTCTCCCATCCACTGCCATGTGCAAGTAGGCCTTAAGAATCAAGTTTAATCCACACAATTTACACACAAACAAGAAAAGTTCAAACCATTAGCTAATTTTTTTTCTTTGGCTATGCAGATTTCATAAAATGTGTTATAACCAAGTTGCAAGCTGGATAACTGCGTTCTAAAATTGACGTTATATCAAGATTCTCATTGTGACCAGCCTCGTTATAAATGTATTATCTAACAATTTCATCACAGCATTTTCTTTTTTAGTACTGTTAATATCCATCACTTTCTTCTATAATATTGTAACATCTTATTTTATATGTTTTTTCTCATCAAATACCGTTGGTATCTAACATCTGCTACTCCAATATTGCTAATAACTGACATTTCTCCTTTTCGTATTGTAAAAATCTAACACTTTTACACTTGCAAAGCACTGGTTCTTTTAACCTCTTAATTTAGATTCTCTATTAATCATATACTCAAATATCAATTGTGAATTATTAAGTTTTCTTAAAGTTGCTTATTTACTTAGAAATTCACATCAAATGTGCTATCTCTATTATTTTTTAAATATTTGGTTTTAAAAGCTTGCTTGCTGAATCAATGTACACATAGTATATGGCATATGCAAGTCTTACCATTAAAACCACTTATTTATTTATTTATTTTTTTCTGTTAGGAATTGATTACTTCTTTCTATGATTGCATGTTTCTTTGCTCATGATCTGACTTGATAAAATCTTTAGCTGTCCAATTTGGGAATATCTCCTCTCTGAGTGTTTTATTTACCACTTCAGCTAATGATTGCCTTTTATCAGCTTTAAGGACATTAAAAGAGTAAAATTCTGTCACTGTCAGGCATCAATGATTAGGCAGCTATTTATATAAAAAACATAACTATTTATCAATGAGTCTAAAAATGAAACCATGAACTTATAAGTAAAGCATGCATTTATTTACATCAGCTTTAATAAACAGTGTAAATCATAAGGTTGTGCTGGTAAATCAAAAATAAAGAATGAAGGGGAAAAATAATGAGGTGGCTTACCGAAGCTCGCATTTGATCTGAACCCAGCCTGGACTTCTCATGAAAGACCATGGATGGTACCATTTCTCTATAATGTCCATGCAGGAACATAGAGTCTCTAGCCATAGATGGAGAACCTGCTCACTGTGTGTGGGTACAGGAATGAACAATGAGTACAATTATTTTTAGCATCTTACAGCAGTTACCACTATAACTATTTATTACCTGTACATATACATTTATTATGTCATTTAATATAAATATCTTGTGCTGTAAATAATGTATTTGTTAACCAATTAAAAATTGCTTTATTATAAGTAAAACAACTGAATGAAAAAGGTAAGAATATAAATAACAGCAAGAGGACAACAGCAACAAAATTAATGATGAAAGATGTTGACAATGAATATTACTAAAATAATTGTTACAAAACTCATGAAAAGAATAGAGAAAATGAAGTGTTAAGAGTGTAGAAGTACAGAGAAGCAGGCAAGAAATGAGAAACAAAAAAGGGGAAAGTGAGAGAACAAGAGGAGAAGAGAGAGAGAGAAAATGAAAGTAACGGAGAAAAAAAGGAGAGAGAGAGAGTAAACAAAAATGTGCATTTGAGAGTAACAGAGAAATGAGACATAAAAAAAAAAGAAGCAAATCAATTAAGGATAAATGCTTTGACATCTTACTTCTAAACATATACAATTACAGTACTGAATGTTTGTTCTGAAATGGAGTTGCACAATATAAAAAAAAAAGAGTAAATGTAAGATGAGCACCTTACTCATAAATACAATCAGCATTAGAAGGTTGTGGCTATACACAAAGAGAGACTTACTTGAGCCCACAGCATATAAGTGATCTAAACTTGACATCCATCTGTGTATGACAAGCATCATGACTTATGTTCACTGCTTGAACAGCCTGTGGATAAAACAGCAACTATTCTGTGGAAAGCTGGATAGTGTCAGAGTCATCTATAGCTCATGTAATGACTTATCAATACATCTAATTCTTTCTTTCTTCTTTGTTATTTTCTGAAGGGAAAATTAAAAGTAGGCACAACTTTGGACAGAAAGAAAATAAGAGAGAAATCGATGTAGTTGTGTGGTTAATACCCTCACTGGTAAAAACTAAGTGTTCGTGTCAAATCCCAGATGGGACAATTTTTTTTTTTTCACAAACACATCTTAGCAGTTCATCATTGGCAGAGATAATTTCTGAGAAAATAGGGCAGCCTGGCATGAAAACAACCACATTATTCATAAAATATGTTGTTGGTTGCTGAAAATATGAGTATTAACACCATATTCCACATATATTGTAAGGGGTTAAGTGAATCCTTACCTACTTCTTACTTATAATTTTAAAAAGTGCTAAGAACACATTAGTAAATGATAAGGAATATCCCAGAATTTATTATACCATTGGGTAGTGAAGTATTAAACTTTATTTGTACTAGACCACAACTTTGATAGCTTTGGCTAGTGAAGTATTAAACTTTATTTATACTAGACCATAACTTATGATAGCTTTGGGTAGTGAAGTATTAAACTTTATTTGTACCAGACCACAACTTTGATAGCTTTGGCTAGTGAAGTATTAAACTTTATTTGTACTAGACCATAACTTATGATAGCTTTGGGTAGTGAAGTATTAAACTTTATTGTACTAGACCACAACATTTGGAGATGAGGAGGTCAGTGTAGTTCACCTCACTGTTATTAGCCTCTACAAGTCAGTAAGCCATGGTATCCATTTTATTTTATAGCAGGTTGACTGAGGTGCAGGACTGGATATAACCAAAATAATTTTATTGCAAACTCAACGCTAAGCACTACTGACTCTCAATGCAAACAGTTCAACAGATACATAGTTCAACAACCAGCACATAAGAGTTAAATCTTGTGAGACTATCAAATATAATGTTGTTAAATCATAGTGTGTATGTTTCACTCACATATTTTCTTTAATATACCAATGTTTCTCTTAGTTTCAGAAAACAGCGAAGAGGGTATGGAAAAAAATCAGCAAACAAATAAATAAAGAAGCAAGTGCATACACAATGTATAAATGTTGTTTCATTTTAAAATTTGCCAATTACACCATTCACAGATGGAAGAATTTAAGTCAGATATCTTATGCAGCAAACAAATCTGTAAAAATGATCTAAAGGTATAGAATCACATTTTGTTAACATGAGGTCCTGCTGTAGACAACCTGCAAGCTCTAGACTAAGATTTAGAGAAGCCAAAATGCTTATGTAAAGAAATCATTACCAATGTGTACAGAAAATGTGCACATGGATGCTAAATTCCATGACTTTAGGACAAAAATTATCACATCATTAAAGAGAAGCTGGAATATTGCATAATGATCCATCATGGCTAGACAACATTAGAGATTTTACTCAGCAACAAAAAATGTTATAAGGCAATGAAGAAAACAATTTTTTATAATAATGAAAAGGTATGGAAACAACTTTTAGGTATGACAACAAAAGATATAATATGGAGACCACTTAACCTATTTAAATTGTTCAAATAATAGCAAGATTGGAAAAAGATAACCAACCAATCTGTTGATTGATATTTGTGGAATTAATGACTGTTACCATATAAGAAATAACAATATCATAATCCTGGGTTAATGACAACAGCATCTTTATTTTTAAAATGCAGTTTACCCTGTATAAGACTTCCTCTGGGGTAAGCACCTTCCCATCTTCATCCAGTCTGTAAGTTTTACACAAAACCAACCTGGAGTAAACACTTTGAAAGTCCTTCTCAACTTCCCTTGTAGCAGCCTAAAAACATAAATAATGGAAGATAATATAAACTGTATTCACAATATTTATAATTAAACTAAGAATGCTCAATAAATTTTTTTTTTAATTTGCATTCGCCAGCTTTCACTTCTGGAAAAGACCCCAGAGACTAAGAATTAAATTATGGGTGTTAATCAGTTTTTTCCCTGACAGCCATGTGCACAGGGGTCCCTCACTGCACAGGCAAATAACTCCTTTTTTGGAGGTCATATTTTTACATATGTCATATTTTTTCCATTGATGAGTAATTGAAATTTCCAGCCACGCCTCACTGCTGAGACCAGGTGTGGTTGGTTGCTGCAGAGAGAAACCACAAATAAAAATCCCAGCTATTGCAGTTGGGATTTTAACTCACATTCTCTCTGTCTCGAGACACGTGTCTTGTCTCGAGATCAACCAGTCCCCCTATGCTTAATATGAGTTTCTGAGATAAAGTCACAGATTGGTGATCTATCTATTGACCTTTCGAGCCATAGTCGGCCCATAGGGCATTGCTTGTTCCTTGATATAAAGATACTCCCTTATCTAAATTTTTGTTCTAGCAGTTTTCACTTCTTTTATTATTATTATTATTATTGGTTATGGAAGGCCTCGGTATCACAGCAAACGAATTAAAATCCATAATTGCTCAACCGCCCGTGCCAGTGGAATCATCCGAATTACTAACACATCTCCCAAACAAAGAAAGGTAACTGTAGTCCCCATCGTAGCAGTCTCAGCACACGCCAAAAGACATAAGGCGAAACCGCGCAGAAAGTGAACACAGCCAACTGTTCCCTGTCATACGATATCATCATTCATCGTAAACAAGCGGGATATCGAAGCAGGATCAAAACGGATGAGACACACAGCTCACGGTGTGCACAGAGCACTTAACTCAGTAGCTCCTGCAACACTTCTTTTAAAGATGTTTTATCAAATCTCACCATTTGTCTCTGTTCTGTGCAAGCAGCCATATCTCATTCAGGGAGCCAAGCCCTGCTGCTCTTGCCTCTCTCATCTATGTTCTTCTCAGTGTTTCTCTGGGTCTTCCTCTTTTCCTCTTACCTGTTGTTTCCCACATGAGGGCTTGCTTTGCTATTCGGTTATTATCTCTTCTCGTCACATGTCTAACATATGACCATCGTCTTTTCTTTATTACTAAAGATATTAGTGGTTGATTGGCGATTTCTCTAATTTCCTTGTTTGTTTTGAATTTGTTCCGTGCTATACCAAAGTATTTTCCATAGCATTTATTTTTGAATGCGTTCAACTTTGATTCTATGTCTCTTGTTGTTTTCCAGCTTTCACACGCATACGTAATGGTTGATTTTACATTTGATTTGATTGGTGATAGAAGAAGTTTAAATACTTCTCACTTGATACATTTTAGTGAATGACACAAATATTGAGTTATTAGCAGGTCATCATCATTGCACTCCGAACACGTCCATAGGTGCTCAGATCCCCTCCTCAGCAAGTCTCGAAGTGTCCAGAAACTGACGACTCCAGTTCTGTGTTACACAAATATATATTCTGTCTGAGCAAACTGTATAAGCATAGATCAGAATTACCTCTTCAATGAACAGCCAAGGATGGCAGTGACCTCCAAGAATTGTTGACTTCTTCAGACCATGTTCAAATATTCCTTTCAGAGCTGGGCACAATCTGCAAAGTTATAACAAATGATACCTGTTCATTCAGAATTTACACATTTAAATCAGAATATGTTTAGCTTAAGAAAAAAAAAACCTGTAAATAGTTTTACATTTTTAGGAGAGTAAAATGTAAAAATGATGTAAATGAAAACAAATTATTGTTTAACATGTAGAAATAATCTATGCTAGCCCCACCATAGAATATATAAAGAAACAACAGATAAAATGGTTTGACTATGTGACAAGGCAGAATGATCAAAACATAATACAACGAGCCTTCAATAATTGTTGAAAGAACAACAACGAGCCAAGGGTCAACCTTAAAAAAAATTAATTAACGGATTATTAGAAGTACTATGAAATATAAAAGCAGCAGAGGTGAACAGAAGAGCAAATTATATCTTCTCTCGACACTGAAAGGCAAATGAGAAAGGGAAAAATAAGAAATAATTTTTGTTGCAAATTTAAAAGTCAGCTGATCTAGATAGACTTTTAAAAGATATATAGCATGTCAAACTGTAATCATAATAATTATCTATGACATTTCTGTAACAGCTGTTTATGAACTATAATGTATGTATATACATATGGTGGTCACTAACTAAACTGCTGGAAAATGAGAAAAAAGATTGCTATAAGAGAGGTATTCATGAGTTAGACAAACAACAGTAGGTTGTTGGGATGTACCTTTTAGCTAGTACACAAAATGTAATTACACTAGCATATTAAGCTTTAAAGACAACAATCTAGTATACGATTACAGAATGTATGAGCATACAGTGAACAGAAGAATTGGAAGAAAACAGTTAACACTCTTGTAAGGAGGAAAAGCATTACGGTTATCAGTGTACGTTAGTTTTCTAATATCTTTCTTAGTTATGGTATATTGTTAGATTTCAAGACATTGTGCATTAGTCCACAACGTTAGCAAAGGATCAATGCAATAAAGATAAAGATAAACAACTAAATTTTAGGTGGAGATTTAATGGATACACCAGAATATAGAGTTGTTGGGATTGACAATTTTTCCAACTGTAGTTGAATACACTAGAGGGGCAGGATAATGAGATAACACACCCATAAATGGTGGCTGAATACACTAGAGGAGCAGAATAAAATGAGATAACACACCCATAAAAGGTGGCTGAATACACTAGAGGGGCAGGATAATGAGATAACACACCCATAAATGGTGGCTGAATACACTAGAGGAGCAGAATAAAATGAGATAACACACCCATAAAAGGTGGCTGAATACACTAGAGGGGCAGGATAATGAGATAACAGATCCATAAAAGGTGGCTGAATACACTAGAGGGGCAGGATAATGAGATAACACACCCATAAAAGGTGGCTGAATACACTAGAGGGGCAGGATAATGAGATAACAGACCCATAAAAGGTGGCTGAATACACTAGAGGAGCAGAATAAAATGAGATAACATAAACTATAAATGGTCTTTTGCTCTTCTGTTCACCTCTGCTACTGTTATGTTTCCTAGTGCTTCTAATATTCCATCGATCCATCTTTTTCGTGGCCAACCCTTGGGTTTGGTGTTCTCGCAACACTTATTGAAGGCTTGATGTGTTTGTTTTTTGATCACTCTACCTTGTCACGTGGCCAAACCATTTTATCTGTTGTTTCTGTATATATTCTATGGTGGGGGCTATTTCTAGCTTTTTTTCTCAGTTCTTCATTTCTATCTTGTCTCTCAGGCTGTTTCCTGTCATTCATCTAATTTCATCTCAGTAGAGGTTATTTTTCTTATTGTTCTTGCATCTAGGTTTGGCATTGGTAGCACAACGTTGGGATGAATATTGTATTGTACAGTGTTCATTTTGCTTCTAGTTTTATTTCCTTGTTGGACAATAGTGGTGATAGCTGTCCAATGATTTGACAATCTTTGGTGCACCTTGAGTCTATCTCTGCTGTTTGAGAATTGTCATTTGTCACTAAACTGCCTAGGTATTTGAGGTAATGAGATAACAAAAACCATAAATGGTTAACTGAATACACTAGAGGAGTAGAATAAAATGAGATAACAAAAACCATAAATGGTTAACTGAATACACTAGAGGAGAAGAATAAAATGAGATAACAAAAACCATAAATGGCAGCTGAATGCACTAGAGGAGTAAGATATTGATAAAACAGAAGCTATAAATAGTAATTTTAACTTACGTGCCCCGGACCAAGTCAGTGATGGCTTCTGTGACCGAATCATCACCAGCAGAAGAGTAGTGCTTGCTTCTCTCATCTAAGACCTCCACAAATTTTGCAGGGAACCAACCTCTCAAGCCATTCAATTCCCCAATCCAGCAGTGCTCGTCTTTCTGGGAGATTATCTATCAGTAACACATTCAAATAAATTATACAATAATATGGGATCATATTTATAGCATTCATTGTTCAGTACAGCACAAAGATAACAGTTAAAAATAAACACAATCATAAAAATTAATTATTCTACAAATTTATGGCAAACAAACAACATATTAAAAAAGTAGTCAAACTCACAGAAATAATATTTTTAGTGATAATAGAATTAAAGGAAGAAGCTAAAAATTACTATGCCATGAGTTAAACATACAGAAGGGAAAACCAAATTGATCAGGGGTTTAAAAAAAAGAAAATAAGAGAAAGTACCCAAACAATGAAAGAAATAGGAGAAATTCAAAAGTTTAATGATTTTTCTCACAAAACAAAAGAAAAGAAAAGAAGAATAAATAAGCAATCTTGTATAAAATCTTTGTCAACAATATAAAAAATATCTAAAATGAAGCAAATGCATCTCAGAGATTTAGTCTAAAATGCTTGAAAAAAGCCTGCCCAATACTAAAAATAACTAAACATGGCACTTACTGTAATGATGTCGTTCTTACGAAAACCAAGCTCATCATCATCATGTCTCTCAAAGTCAAGTAGAGCTTTGGCTCGCCTGTGACGATTCCTGGCAACATTAACATAGTTTTCCAGATCCCTGGCATGGCTCTCCATACTGTAATCTGCAGTCAGTATCTGAAACACAAAACATTTAATTTTAACATTTTATTAGAGCAAATATGTAAAAATGTCTGCCACATATTATTCATCCTATGGCTTAAAATCAGATATACTTTTTGTATTTATGTGACGATTGTTTCTCTTCCTTGTCTGTCCTTGACACTTCTTCTTCTTTCCTTCCTCATTTGCCTTTCAGCGTTAAGGGGAGATATGAATTTTGCGGTCTTTTGCTCTTCTGTTTGCCTCTGCTGCTGCTATGTTTCTTATGGCTTTTAATATTCTATCGATCCATCCTTTTCGTGGTCGACCTTTGGGTCTGGTATTCTTGCAATGTTTAATGGGGTATCATTGTGTTGTGTTTTGATTACTCTGCCTTGTCTTGTGGCCAAACCATTATTGTTTCTTTATATATTCTATGGCAGGGGCTATTCCTAGCTTTTTTCTCAGTTCTTCATTTCTGATCTTATCTCTCAGACTGTTTCCTATCATTCGTCCGACACATTTCATCTCAGTAGAGGTTACTTTTCTTATTGTTCTTGCATCTAGGGTCCAGGACTGGCATTGGTATCACAACGTTGGAATGAAGATTGTATTGTACGGTACATGCTTTCCCTCTAGGGTTATTTCCTTGTTGGACATGAGTGGTGATGGTTGTCCATGATTTGACAAGCTTTGATGCATTTTAAGTCTATCTCTGCTGTTTGTGAATTGTTTGTCATTAAACTTCCTAGGTATTTGAATTCCTCTACTTGTTTTAGTTGTCTGTTGACTATAGTTATGTTGATGTTCTGTTTCTCTTTTGCAATATTCATGACTTCTGATTTGTTGATGTTGATTTTCATGTTGTATTTTATGCCAGTGCTGTTGAATCTATTTAAGTGATTCCTGTGGATCTTCTATTTTTCCATGTATTAGTGCCTGATCATCTGCAATTAGAAGCTTGTTGATCTCCTCAGTCTCTGATGGGTTGGCTAACTTGCATATATATTCCATATATGTAATAAACAGTAGGGGGAATACTACTCACCCATGTCTTAAACCTGATCTATCTACGAAGTGGTCTGTGTAACCTGTTAGGAAAACTGGTTGGTCTCGAGACAAGACCTGTTGCTGTTCTGACTGTGCAGCTGCTGTTGATGTAGAGGCTTTTAATTAGGTTAGTTAGATGTTGGCTTACTCTGTAAATTGTTAGTATCTCCCACAGTTGTTCTCTGTTTATTCAGTCGAATGCTTTTTTCTGGTCAATGAAAGCTATGTTCAAATTTTGATTGTATTCTGTCATCTTTTCTGCTAACTGTTTTAAGGTGAATAGAGCATCAGTACATACTCTGTTTTTTTGGAACCTCATTTGAGAACAGCGTAACTGTAGTTCTATTGTTGGTCTCAGCGTTTTTTCCACAATTTTGGCGGATAACTTTCCTGCATGGCTGAGAGGCGATATACCTCTATATTGATTGCAGTCTATCTTGCTACCTTTATTTTTCGAAATTGGTACGATGATTGCCTGTTGTCAGTTTTCTGGGGCATTTTGTTGGTGCTTTGCTGCATTGAATATTCTGTGCAGTGTTGTAGCTCCTGTTTATCCTGCTGCTGCTATTATTTCTACTGGTATTTTATCTATCCCTGGTGCTGTATTTCTTGGTGCATATTTTATTACTTCTTCAATTTTTTTCTTTCATGATGTTGAGTTCAGTGTTTGTGCATTCTTGCATGGTTTTTGTTGTGTTATTGATAGTTGGTGATATGTTTAATAGGTCTTCAAAATATTCTTTCCAACTCTGTTGCATATGTTGGTTATTTGATTTTGGCTGTCCGTTTTTGCCATTTATGAGCTCAGTAGGATTGTGGTTTTCTTTTCTCGCTCTTGTTGCTTTTACTGCATTGTAAAAATCTCTTGTGGTTGTTTTGAAGTACCTGCTTATATTTTTTCAGAATTCTGTCCATGCGCTTTGTTTAGCTTCTTTGATCAAAATTTTATCTTTTTTCTGAATTAAGGCATTGTTTTCATATTCTTCTTGGTTCTTATTCTCAATCCAATTTTTAAGCAGTTTCTTCGTTTCTTTAATTGCTTCTCTGATTGTTGCATTCCACCATGGGGTGCTCTTTATCCCTTCTTTTGTTCATAGTTTTATTTCTACATAACGTTTTTGAGATGATTACTTTTTTATAAACTGTTTCCATTCTTCTTCTACTATGCTTACTTCATTAGGGAGTTTCTTGAATTCCCCTGTTAGTTTTTCTTCTAGAGTTTTCCTTGATTCTTGATCTTTAAATTGTTTTATTTTTATTGTCTGTTCTTTTGGCATCTTTTGTTTGTTTGCCTATCTTCTCTTTGTTTTTGGCTGTCTGAGTGTAATCATAACCATTTTATGGTCCGTGTTGCCTGTGATGTTTTAGGAATAGCTCTGTTGTCAGTTACTCTTTCCTTGTTAGTATAAAATCTATCCAGTTACTCTTTTCTTGTTAGTATAAAATCTATGTGGCTTCTGTGTGTTGTGTCAATCCACTTGTACCAGGTGTATAATTGTGACTCTCTGTGTTTGAAGAATACGTTGGTGATAAATAAAACAATTTGATTACATAATTCCAGCAGTCTCCTTTCATTTTCATTTATTTCAGCTGTCTTATCACCAAAGGGTCCCAGGAAATCTCTGTTCTCACTGTTGTTTTCCCAAGCCTTCCATTAAAATATCTCATCACCAACATGTCATCACTTTCATCAGTTCAGCTGAACAAAATTTTAAAACAAAAAAAATGTAATAATTCCACCATCTATTAAAGTCTTTTTCAATATATTAGCCCATGGATCTGGTGTCTTAGTAGCATTTGTTTAAGGCTCATTGTGTCATACTTTGATATTTTCGTCTTATCACGTGACCAAAACCAATTTATATGTTGTTTCTCTATATATTCAATGGCATGAACTATTACCTGCTTTTTTCATAGCTCCTCATTTCTGACCTCATCTCTCAGACTGTTTCCTGTCCTGCGTCTAACTCATTTCACTTTAGTGGTGCATATTCTTGTTATTGTTCTTAAGTCCAGTGTCTAGGTCTGGCATCTATAACACAATGTTGAAATGCAGTATATAATCCTGCTTTGCAATATTAACCAGCACTGAAATTACAATGAGAACACTAGTTGGTGCTTCAGAAATCATGCACTGGTTTTGAGATCTCACTGGGTGATCAGGGGAGAAAAAATGATTACTAATGCATATGACATGAGCCTTAGATACCAGTATTAGAACACAGACAGAAAACGTTACTTACAACTTTACAATTTTTTGGGTCCAGATTCTGAAAATGCCTAGCAACCTGTAGTATGGCTTCCCTGAGATCTACTAAAAGTTCTGTCTGCCTGATATTCTTAGCCTTGCCAAAGTCATCATCATCTCCCCCATTTCCACCCCATAACACAGACATGAGAGACTTTGACCTCCTCAGATGACGTTTATTCAATTGCTGTAATGTCAGAATGCAAAATACATATTTAAACTGTTAGTTGTCAATTTGAAATATACAAAGTTAAGGGTATGAAAAAATCAGTAAACAAATAAATAGAATTGTATATTAAACACATAATAAAGTTATCCAAGATGTTAGGGAGAATTGAAAAGAAAAAAATAGAAAAAATGGTATGGTAAAAGCTTTACGTGATTAGAGACGACAGATTTGAATGACGATTTGAAAATTATCCAAGATATTACCTGTTTTGGTAAATTTCTGGAAGATTCTGGGTTAACTAACGCCCCTTGGTCTGCCATTAAGTAAGCCAAATGCTTCCTGCGATGTGTGTCCACATGGACGTCTGTTAGTGATCCTGATACCCTGAATGCTACCTATAAAGATAACAAAGCCTATACTAACATTTTGCACAAAATATATTTGAAAATATAAATAAATCAAGTTTAACAAAAAATGCAATGCTAACATTCTCTACAAACTATCCAAGAAATCAAATATAAAAATACAGTTATTAGTAGTCCTTAAAAAGCATCCTAAAAAATATTTTAACCAGTTGCCTTCCAATGTACTGAAATGTACCATCTTTGACTCGTCTCGTTACTTTGGATTTTAGGCAAAGTTTTACATGACACTGGTTGCTAGGAACTCTTAAAAGTGAAAGTACACTAAATTTGCTGTTTTCCACTTTGTCACATGAAATGGTGGATTTTAATATTTTTAAATTTGCGGTGAAATTAGGTCATTGGAATTTGATTATTTTCTCCAAGAATAAGTAAAAAGTGATTTTGAGATAGGTTTTAGAATTTAGAAGTGATTGTCTGATAGTAATTTCATATCATGTGATGGAGATAGTGTGTGTGTTTTTTAAAGATTTATCAACAAAATTGTAGTGATTCTAATGCTGGAATTCAATTGATGATGGCTGATGAAACCAGAAAATTAATTTTTCGTTAATGTATTGAATAACGATAGTCTAAATATCAATGGACTTCATAATGAAGAAATGCTGCACTGGTAATAAAGGCATCGAATGGATACAAGGAGACCATTTGGAGGACCTCGACTTTGCTGATGACATAGTTCTCATCAGCAGTCAGATAAAAATAATGCACTGAGTGAATTCTCTAGTAAGTATTTGTTCGCAGAATTAATTGTTAATTTGTTATTTGTCTTTGCAATATAAGTTCACTTCCTGAAAACACTAATAGCAGATACTGACTATCTAAAGCTTCCTGTGGTCTGTGAAACATGTCATTATGTGGGTGCTGTTTTGGACCTCTATACATTTCTGCTAAAATGCTCTGACAATTATATTAAACCTTACAAAACAGCACTAAGCTGTTAATGTTTGGTTAGTTTATAACCAAGGAAAATATGTATGTTTCATTATGAATTGCAGAACAAAGATTGTTGTGAAATGCATTGAGATGACTTTCATAATAAAATGTCATCCAGCAACATAATTTTTCTCTTCAGTTCCAGTGCTCTCTTGGTGTTTTTTTTTAATGATTTAAACACATCACATTATAAAAAAAATCTGCTAAATAAAGAGTTAGATGCTCAATATAAAAAAAAAATGTGGATTGAAATATGCACAAACAATCATAAATTTACCTCTACAAGTTCATCAACATCTTCTACATCTCCTGGGACATCAGATAGGGCATTGAATATCTGAGCAGAGTTATCTAAATTCTGTAGTTCTTGTTCCTAGTGGAAATTAAGATAATTAAATTAACAGATTCAAGGCAAATACTATAATTTAACCCAAAAGCCTAATAACAATTATTACTGTAACTACTGTACCTTGAAAAACAAAAGCTATTTGTTAATGCAATATCCCATTTCTGTTCTCCACTTGATTTAACCAAGAGACTGATATTAAAAACAAAAAGGAACAGCCAAAACTCATTTTGACTTATTAGGAAAGTTGTTGCTAGGATCATCATCAGTGCACACCAGATGTATCCGTAAGTGCTACTGAGTTATTTTCTCTACATTGTAAAGTGTGGGGAGAAATCTTTGTGGCATTGTAAAGTATGGAGAGAAATCTTTGTGGCATTGTAAAGTGTGGGGAGAAATCTTTGTGGCATTGTAAAGTGTGGAGAGAAATCTTTGTGGCATTGTAAAGTGTGGAGAGAAATCTTTGTGACATTGTAAAGTGTGGAGAGAAATCTTTGTGGCATTGTAAAGTGTGGAGAGAAATCTTTGTGGCATTGTAAAGTGTGGAGAGAAATCTTTGTGGCATTGTAAAGTGTGGAGAGAAATCTTTGTGGCATTGTAAAGTGTGGAGAGAAATCTTTGTGGCATTGTAAAGTGTGGAGAGAAATCTTTGTGGCATTGTAAAGAGTGGAGAGAAATCTTTGTGGCATTGTAAAGTGTCGAGAGAAATCTTTGTGACATTGTAAAGTGTGGAGAGAAATCTTTGTGGCATTGTAAAGTGTGGAGAGAAATCTTTGTGGCATTGTAAAGAGTGGAGAGAAATCTTTGTGGCATTGTAAAGAGTCGAGAGAAATCTTTGTGGCATTGTGAAGTGTGGAGAGAAATCTTTGTGGCAATGTAAAGTGTGGAGAGAAATCTTTGTGGCATTGTAAAGTGTGGAGAGAAATCTTTGTGGCATTGTAAAGTGTGGAGAGAAATCTTTGTGGCATTGTAAAGAGAAATCTTTGTGGCATTGTAAAGTGTGGAGAGAAATCTGTGTGGCATTGTAAAGAGTGGAGAGAAATCTTTGTGGCATTGTAAAGTGTGGAGAGAAATGTTAGTAGCATTATAAAGAACGGGGAGAAATTTGTTTGACATTGTAAAGATTGCGAAGAAATCTTATTTGTGGCATCAGATCAACAAGACAGTCAGTGGCTGACATAATTGGTGGTGTATTGTAGGGCAATTCTCAGTTCTGCTCATTTCATGGCCATCCCTAAATGGGTGTTTCAAACATGGATCACATAATGCATATGTACTTGTATTGTTCATGATCATATTGACTTTTGTTTGCTTTTCTCATATTTATAGTTACAAAGAGAGACTTGCAAATCATCATTATATCATCTATAATATTAATAAAACATATAAAGTGAGACCAACAAATCATCAATATATCATCTAGTAATAATAAAACTTTCATAAAAATTAACAAAGTTATGAAAAAGACTGAAAATATATATAACCATGAATTACCTTCAATTTCAACATGCCCATTGTGATCTGAAATATGACAACAGAGCCTTCATAGTAAAACAGGTCCCACAGTCGAAGCAGGACTTTCATGTGTACAACACTGGCAAACAGGGTGAGGAACCAATGGAGGCTTATTAGTGACAGCTCTATAGAAAATTACATCAGAAACTCATTATTTGATGAATTCTATGACAAAACACAAGTCATGTGAATGAGAACAGTTTGTTATTAATTACTAATCTTTAATCTATACATGCAGCAACAGAAGAATATTTTTGCTAGTCACATATATTAGATGCTTGGGTTGCAATGTATAAAATATTGTAGATTGCAAGAAGTTGTAGATAAACTAAGAGAAACAGATAATGGGGAAAAAATGGGATAAAAAGTAAGGAGAGAGAAAGAGAGGAAGAAAACAGTATGAGAAAAAAGAAATAGATATAGAAGGGGAGAAATGAAGATGAATAGTGAGAGAATTTATCAAGGTGGAGATAACCTATAAATAAAGGAATGGGAGAATACTGATAAATATCTGAAATGTGCTTATTAAAAAAACATTTTATTCTAAGTACAGGATTAATTTGTTCATGATTGTTTTGTATTTGAACACAGACTAGCTGAACACCTTATAAACTGTAAACACACTTGGTTGATTGAAATTATGATAAAAGATTTTTTTTATAGAATTATGTCATTCGTGAATTGTCATAGTTTGAATTGTTTGTTGCAAGTAATGAATGTTTTATTTATTTCTTATGTCATTTTTTCAGATTATTATCAAGTCATTAAATAATCAGTAGAAAATAACTACTAAAGTACATGTTTACACAACTATCAATAAACAATATAAACTTATAATAAATGAAGGTGATATTCTTGGACAAAGTTCACTTTTCTTTTTCCTTTCCTTCAACATTCACCCAATGGCTACTCCTCTTCATCATCTGCCCTTAAAAGAATGTTAAGTGGATGTTGATGTTTTGTGTTGCTTGTTTATAACACAGTCACAGTATATCTGCCTTTATGCACTTGTCTTTAGCATGGCATTCTTTGGTAATATGTTACCCACTTCAATTCAATATCTATTTGCTTGGCCAGTTAGTTAGCATGTTTCCAGGGATGCCACTGGGTAGTGGTGTAGAGTCTAGATCAGATCCGTCGTCCGCCGACTCTGACACATGCAGTTAGTTGTCACAAAGTTCACTAACCTATATCATGTTCCTTCAGCACCAGGTCAATGTCAGGGAGATAACTGATGACCAGCTGTCTTAAAACTCTTTGATCAGCCTGTAGCAGAAACAGGCAAATGTTACACAAAGATTTAAATGATATTATTCATGTTTCAAGGAAAGCAATGAATGATTTGGCAAATGTGAAAAGTGAGAATAAGTTAATAATTACATGACTTTTCATAACGGTTTAGTAAATGCATGAAAGTTGACAATGAGTTAATAAATACAAGAGCACTGAGAATGAGTATGTAAATAACATGACTTTTGAGAATGAATTAGTAAATACCAAGAATGTTGATGAATTAGTTAGTAAACAATATGAGTGTTAATAATAAAGTAGTAAGTATTATGAGTGTTGATAATGAACTAGTAAACATCTTAAGTGTTGAGAACGAGATAGTAAATCTTTCAAAGGTGCTCTATCAATGTTACTTTATGTCATTTACTGACTGTGTATATGGTTTTAAAAAAACTCTACAAAGAAAAATTTTCTCTTTCAAAGAAAACATAAATCGGACTAAATTAACGAGAAACACAAATTAATACATTTCGTACTAATAGCCGCAAATTGCGCCTTTTATTTTATCAATGCTTTCACAAATATTTCTGCTAGAACCTTGCAATTCTCTTATTACATACTTTTCTGACTTCAAGAATAAATTGTCTCAACAAAATGTGTGTTTTAGATCAATTTTAATTAATTTTATCGCTGTATTTAAAATTTAAATATAATTTCCAAAAAACTGCGTGGCTACAGAATGTTAAAGCCCTTAGTAAGGAATGTGTTAAACAGTGTAAATTTATTGTCACTGACGAACAATGGGGGAACTTCAACCTCACCTGTATACCAATTAATGTACTTGAATAGTATGATGCTGGTAGCAGATCTTCAATAATAGCACACATCATCCAAAAAGTGTCCTCCTCTTCCATAAATAACAATAATGATGCAGCAATCTGGAATCATATGATGATTGTATATTGTATTACAGTTATCACCACTTACACAGATATAGTAGTTTTTTACAACATTGTAGGTACATGATATTTTCATAACAAAACAAAATTACAGTCTTTGTCTGGTGCAAATATATTTATTCATAAATTTCAATTTATATAAACTATCTCTACGTACTTAAATGTCCTGAGTACCATAAATTAAAGTGTAGTAAAATGTACCGATCATCTCTTCCAGCATTTGGTTAATATGGTATTATTGCAGGTATGTTTCATGATCAATGGCACATTATGGTGTGAAGGTTAGTATCATATTAATCTGCTGTATTTTTTCAAAGAAAATGTATATTTTATCATTTTTGGTAACCTGAACCAGGACGTCTGTCCAGGAAATGTTGATCACAATTGGGTAATTGAACCCAAACCCACCATAAGAGAGGATGATCGAACTAATATTATGACAAAAGCAGAGTGTTGTTTCAATGCCAGTTAAATGTAAAGACTGTCCTGTAACATATACATGACTGTTCAAAAAACCAATTTTTTTCACTAAAAGGGCTCCTATTGCTCACTTCACAACATTTTCAGCTATGAGCTGATTCATGGTTGTGCCCCCCCACCATTACTAGCTTTACACTGTTCCCAACACTTCTTCCATTGTTCAAAAGCTGAGAAACACTGAGGTGCAGTACTTTCATTGCATTTTCCTAAATCTACTTTAGGATTTGGAAATGACACCCTTTAAAAATACTTTTAAGTTTAGTAGACAGGAAAAAGTCTGCTGGGGCTAAGTCAGCCCAATAGGACGAACAGGGTACACTGGTTGTCTAAAGTTTTGCCAGATTGGTGAGGAGTGACCCATGAACTGGCACAAAGTCATGGTGCAAAATCAAAGGCAAATAATACAGAATGAACTTTCACTACAGTTTCCTATCAAAGAAAAATGTTAATGTCCACTTTGTCAGCAACTTCTCATACAATTCAATTATGATTTTCACAAATCACAGCACAAACTTTATTGGCACTGTCACCATCTGTTGATGTGGAAGATGATGCTGGCCTGCAATCTTCACCAAATGATGTCTGGCATTTTAATCCAACAAACTGTGTTGTCAGTTCAACAGATACTGCTTGACGACTAATGTTCATTGTGGTATGAGACATATGGCAGTTTGTTGTCAAAATCTTCCATTAGAAGTGCTTAGTAGCTGCAGTGTGCCCTCTGTGCTGGTTACCACCCTATTTGAAAAATTTGGTTTGTATTTTTAAACAGCCCTTATATTAATGTAGGGGAGTGAAGTAGGAGAAACAGGAGAGACATGGTTGCACAGAATATTCAATGCAGCATGGCACCAACAAAAAGCCCCTGAAGACTGGCAACAGGCAATCACCGTACCAAAATGGAAAAAGAAAGGTAGCAAAAGAGACTGCAATCAACATAGAGGTAAATCCCTTCTCAGCCATGTAGGAAAGCTATACGACAAAATTGTGGAAAAAGACCAATAATAGAACTACAGTTAAGCGATATTAAAATGGGGTTCTAAAAAAACAGGATGTACTGATGCTCTATTCACCTTAAAGCAGCTTGCAGAAAAGACGACATAACACAATCAACATTTTTACATAGCTTTCATTGACCAGGAAAAAGCATTTGACATAATAAACAGAAAACAACTGTGGGAGATACTAACAACAATACAGAGTAAGCCAACATCTAACCAAACTAATTAAAAGTCTCTACATCAACAGCAGCTGCACAGTAAGAACAGCAGCAGGCTACATGGACCACTTCGAAGTTAGATCAGTTGTAAGACAGGGGTGTGTACTATTTCCCCTACTGTTTATTACATACATGGAATATATATGCAAGTTAACCAACCCATCAGAGATAGAGGAGATCAACGAGCACTTATTTGCTGACGATCAGGCATTAATACATGAAAAAATTGAAGACCTACAAGAACACTTAAATAAACTCAACAGCACAGGCACAAAACACAACATGAAAATCAACATCAATAAAACAGAAGTCATGGATGTCACCAAAATAAACAGCACATCAACATAATCATAGATGGCAGACAACTAAAACAAGTAGAGGAATTCAAATACCTAGGAAGTTTAGTCACAAACAACAATTCATAAACAGCAGAGATAGAATCAAGACGCATCAAAACTTGTCAAATCATTGGACAATTATCAAGACTATTGTCCAACAAGGAGATAACTCTAGAGGCAAAACAGGCACTCTACAATACAATCTTCATCCCAATGTTGTGCTACCGATGCCAGTCCTGGACCCTACATGCAAGAACATTAAGAAAAATACCCTCTACTGAGATTAAATGTTTCAGACGAATGACAGGAAACAGTCTGAGAGATAAGATCAGAAATGAAGAACTGAGAGAAAGCTAGGAATAACCCCCGCCATAGAATATATAAAGAAACAACAGATAAAATGGTTTAGCCATGTGATAAGGCAGAGTAATCAAAACACAACGCGAGTCCTCATTAAATGTTGCGAGAATACCAGACCCAAGGGTTGACCATAAAAAAGATGGATCGATGGAATATTAGAAGCACTAGGAAACATAACAGCAGCAGAGGTGAACAGAAGAGCAAAAGACCGCAGATTATATCACACCTCAACGCTGAAAGGCAAATGAGGAAGGAAAGAAGAAGAAGTGAAGTATCAAAGATCATAGTACTAGTCCAGTTTTTGCAGATGAAAAGCCAGCATTTACCTCAAGGTTAATGTCTTAACCAAAACAGTATATCAGGTATCCATTCTTTTATTCAGCTCAATCAACTGAAGCATTTCAGGCCCTAATCACCAAACCAGCAACCTAATTATCAAACTACAAATATCCCATATGTAAACGACTTCATTCATTAACTACCAAATTCAAAAACAAACTCATTAGATTTAACCTTCAACAATGAATGAAGCTGACAATTTTACAGTTGCTAGTAATCAAGATATCTAAATTTTGGTACAAACCACATTATGCAGCAGCAGTAAATTAACCTTGTAAACCCAGGGGATAATTTTGTTTAATGTGTATGAAATTTATTGGATGATTCAATAACGAAAAATATACATTTCCCCCACATTATTGCTATGAAATAAATTGTCAATAATGTAACTGGAATGAAGTGACATGGAGAAGAGTGGACTTGGTGCTCTAGATATGAGTGATTTCTTTGTGACTTTACCCTCCCTGGTCCCTGTTATTGCAAACTAATGTCTATCTCTCTCTCTCTCTCTCTCTCTTAGATAACAGCAAAAAAAAACTGGAGGTCCCATATGCACATTAACTCTTTCCATTTGTTTCACTACACTGTGTGCCATGCCGATTTCGACCGCTTATGTTTCACTGCATGGAGTGCCACTTTCAATTTGATTATTGTGCACTTTCATCAAACCATATTCTTTTTACATGTCTTGTATCATCTTGGTATTGATGAAATCTAATTCCTTGTTCAAAGGAATTAGAATAGGAATTATCTAAAAATTCACATATATGTTTGTGTTAGATAAATATAAATACGTAGATTGATTTTTAAAACCATGAAAAATTCTCTGAAATCTCTTCTGTCGCATCAATAAAAAGCTTCCGTACTGAAAGAGTTAAAGAATCCTTAGCATAAAAAAAAAAAAAAGTTGAAAAGAGTAGGATGCAATATCTGCTGCCTTGACCAAGTTGATAAGCAGTTAAAAATCTACCCATATTGAAGATGAATTTGTTGGGCCTAGAGGCACAGAAATCATGACTTGCTGTAACTTATTTAAACAATGCATCTATGCCCACTTAACAGATGAATGCTGAAGGAGATGAGTTGGAGAAGGTAATAAATAAACACCTTTGAAGAGTACTGTTCTCCTCACTTCCAAATATTGTAGCTAGTTGAATGATATTTCAAGCCCTTAAGTTACCATATGTTACAAGGTAACCTTCACCAGTTTACTTAAACTAAAATGACTCTCCTGAAAAATTTCCATTCCTAATGTTACCCTATGAACCTTCTTCATCTTTCCTACCTTATTCGTCTTTTAGCAATGAAGGGAGATAAAATTTGTGTTCTTTTACCATTTTGTTGGCCATCATCATGATGTTATGTTTCCTAGTGGTTCTAATATTCCATCAATCCATCTTTTTCGTGGTCAACCCTTGAGCTTGATGTTCTCATAACATTTATTAAAGAATTTTTGCATTGTGTTTTGGTCTTTCTGTCTTATCATCTTATCACAGCAGTGGTGATAGTTTTCCCATGATTTGACAAGCTTTGTTACATCTCGAGTCTACTCCTGCTGCTTGTAAATTAGTAGTTACTCTATGAGTGATAGCTGAAAATTAGACATAATGCTGTAGTAATATTTCTGTTCCTGTGTGTTCATCATCATCATCGAGTGCCTTCTCCGCTATGAAGGTTGACTACCATGGATCGCCATTCTACTGTTTCTTGCTTTGATGGTGCAGGTTGTCATAGATTGACTTGTCCATCTTTTGATGTTACTCGTCCATGTTAGTTTTGGTCTGCCTCTGCCTCTTTTACCTTGTATTTTTCCATCCAATATTACTTTTAGTAGGCTGTTGTGTCTTTTAACATGCCCCAAAAATTTCATTTGTCTTGTCTTAATTGTATTTAGTAGTTCTCTTTTTATCAGTTGTTTTAAAACTTCATCGTTTGTTATCTTTTGTTTCCATTCAATTCTACCTATTCTTCTATAAATCCACATTTCATAGGCTTCAATTTTCTGTTCTATTTTCTTGTCTAATGTCCATGTTTCTGCATCATACAGGAATATTGAGAAGATGTGACATTTTGCCATTCTTAGTTTCACCCTGTTGATATTTGTTTTGTTGTTAGTATATTTTTCATGGCATTAAAATTACTTTTTGCCATACCTATTCTTTTGTTTATTTCAATTTCACATTTTCCATCATCAGTATGTCCCAGGTAGTTGTAGCTCTGGACTGTCTCCAGATGTATTCCCTCAACTGTGATATTTAATTGTAGGTCTTGAGAATTTCTGTGTGTTACCGGGGCCTCATTATTAGGGAAGTAAAGAATAGTGACACTGTGACCTTCCAGGCATGTCATAAGAGGTGACTAAGGAGGTTGATCGATAGCTTGACAAGCTGTCATTGTAAAAAGTATTGTTATGGAAACAGCGCCATGTATATTATAGCAGTGATCTCTGCAATGTGTGCCACTTTGGCACGCAAGGTTTCTGTTTTTGAGATTGTAGTTCTGCCCTATGTGTCATCTTCGGCTCGAAAGGACAATAGATAGATAGACAGATATTTCTGTAAATCTATAAAAGCCAAATAATTCTGAAACCACTGAGACAATATCCCCAATCTTCACTTACCACTCCAGTCCCCTGACAGTAGCCTATATCAGGGTATAACCAGGCCAGGCCTCTTAGTATCCGTCTCAGTCTGGGGATTCCTGTACTGTTGATGTTGCAGAAACAAGCATTGCTTGGCATTGTACGAAGCAGGTCCTAGTTACAGTGCATAAGAAATGTTAATAATATGCATAAATAATAATTTAACTAGATGACAATACATCTATCTATTAACATATAAATGGGAAGGCCAACAATAAACTGATGAAAGTCAATTCAAAATAAAAAAAATACTAATAATGTATTGGAAGAACAATTTTAAGAGGTTGGGAATACTCTGAAGCCCTGTGCCAATAATTAAAAAATATTGTAAAAACTAATCACTATTGGGAATTGAACCAAGACTACCTGATCAGCATACGAATGCAACAGCTCATTTCACCATTATGAATTTATAAGATTTATATGAAGACAAGACTGAAGTCAGGTCAGAGAGAAGACAACTGCTAGAGCAACATGATGGTGTTTTGTTTGCCCTCACAGTTAATGTGAAATAATTATGGTTGTGGAGTAGTTGACAGATAGTGCATAGAAAATAAAACTATCTCAACATGTCTTACACACAATAAATTACAGAAGCTCATCTATTTTTCATATGCTCTACATTAGAAGCCCGTCTTTTTCCCCATACAGGGCAGATTATAAATTGATGATACTTGTCATATAGCTGCACTCAATCAGCATCATCTTCAAGTGCTATACTGACTGACATAGGCAGATTATTTACTTCCAGAATTTCTGTCCACAGTGCATATTTTTACTTCTGCTGTTGACTGTTTTCTAGGCCATGACACCAAGCTATTTGATATCTTCTCTCTTTGTTGTCTGTGATCTCTCTTTCCCTGTATTTTAACAGTTGTAAACAAGTATTTGGACAATTCCAATAAATAAAACACCCGATTTGTTTACACTTCACAGCGAATATATTATGAGATCAATAATAGACAAAAAAGGAATTGAAGTCAACAGCCACAACATAAATAATTTGCAATATGTGGATGATACAGTCTTAATAGCACAGACAGAGAATGAACTACAAGAAAAGATAGGCATAATAGTAAAAGAAAGCAACAAGAAAGGTCTAAGTCTGAATAGTAAGAAAACAGAAGTAATGGTCACATCGAAGAAACAATCATCACCATTATGCAGCATAAAAATAAATAGGACAAATCTGAAATAAATGCAACATGTCAAATACTAGGGCATAATAATAACATCAGATGGAAGATGCAACACAGAAATAAAAAGCAGAATAGCTCAGGCCAAAATAGCATTTCAGAAAATGAAAAGTATCTTATGCAACAAATCTATGTAAATAGAAATGAGAAAGAGAGTTCATCTGTGCTATATAGAACCAATTCTGACCTATGGAAGCGAATCATGGACTTTCTCAGAAGAATGTTGAAAGATCCCTGGACAGCTAAAATGACCAATAAAGAAATTCACAAAGAGGCCAACACAAAAAGGGAACTCCTAAAAAAACATCAGAAAGAAACAATCAACATTTTTTGGGCACATCATGAGAAGAGGAAAGTTAGAATACTTGTTTACAACTGGCAAAATAAAAGGAAAGAGAGATTGCAGACAACAAAGAGAGAAAATACTGGATAGCTTGGTGTCATGGCATGGAAAACAGTCAACAACAGAACTGATACAATGCACTGTAGATAGAAGATTGTGGAAGGACATGGTCGCCTATGCCAACCGGTATGGCACATGATGATGATGAAACAAGTATTTCAAATTTCTTCTTCTCAAGATATGCTAAAAAAATGTTGACTGTTTCTTTCTAATGGTTTTAAGAGCTTCCTTTTTGTGTTGGCCTCTTTAAGAATTTCCTCACTGGTCTTTTTAGCAGCCCAGACAAGGCTATGTCCATGTATTATAAGAAGAGTAATTAAAATGTTCTGAAAGAGATCAAAGCAAAAAGAGAGCTAATTTCCAATATTAGGAAGAAACAATCATCATATTTTGGTCATGTAATGAGAAGAGAACAACTGGAATATATTGTAACAACTGGAAAAATTGAGGGACGAAGAGATAGAGGGAAGCAAAGAGAGAAAATACCAGACAGCTTAAGGGAATAGCTTGGCAGAAGGTCAACAACAGAAATGATAAAGAACTGTCGAGATCAAAAGTTGTGGAGAGACATGATCACCTACACCAGTAGGCCCGGTACTTGATGATGATTTTATATTGAAGCTATCCTGTTTTGTTAACAATACATGTTTTTTATGATTCTAAAATCCTTGCCATCAATTTTTAGTTTCTCCAGCATATTGATTATTTCCACATGCTTTACTTTGTCAAATGCTTTTGTTGTTATATGAAGCAAATGTATAGATCCTTCTTTACCTCTATAGCTCTTTTTATCATTGTTCTCAGGATGTATATTGCATTTTTAGAGTCTTTTCCTTCCACAAATCCACATTGTTCCTCGCTTATTTCTGGTTTTTATTTTCTTCCTTAAATGTCTCTTGATAATTCTTAGTCCTAGTAATAGAATTAGTATTTTCTAAATTTTTTATCTGTGGAAATCACATTTTCTTGTAAGCACCTAAATGCTGTGAAATAATTTTGGACATAAAATCAAGCATCACATTATCTGTAAATGAATGGACACAAGTTTGTTTTACATATTGTAAATGTATTTGAGTAGCTAGTGGTAAGACCCTATGGGTTCCCTCACCTTTTCTATCTGTTTAGAAGTCATGAGATGGTCACTGCTGCTGGCTTTAACCACATCTTTGTATGATAAATCAGATTTATTTTTCTTATCCAGAGCTCCTGACAGACGCAGCCACATCTGACCTCTGAGAGAGTGTGGTATACCCTGTCTTACCATTCCTCGCAATTTCTCAGATCTTGGTAGTCTGGCTTCTACCTGAAGTTTTACAAATTATGGAATTAAGATAATAAACTAAACAGCTACAGCACACCATTGCAGAAACTAACAATTCTCTTCCATGAGTAAGTACCAACAGTCATCTAATTTTCCATCATAACTGACCGAAGAGTCAATAAATTGATCAGTGAATGCAATATTGTTTAGTACCTCACAAAGAAACAACAAAATGTGTCCATCTTGCTCTGTTTACTCAAGATATTGCGCCAAATCTGGCCCTTCTGTGCATCTTTATGTTTTTTTCACTGTCTTTCTGTAATACAATGCATGGGAGCTCTTGCTATGGGTTCTAAATCTCTTTTGTGCATTTAACCTATCCAGCCCATATTCTGAACATAATCTCAGTCTTGTGGAGTATGTGTAAAAAAGATTAATTATGAGAAAACAACAAATATGAAAAGTAAAATAATCTATTGCCAAATCACAAGTGAACAGCTTTAACATTCCCCTTTTTGGTAATGCTGAATAAACTATATTTTAGAGAAATTTAGATTATGTTGTGTAATATTTCAAGACAAATGGATAGCAACACTTCTAACCATGGAAGAAAAGTAGTGAATTACAATATTTTGAATTAAAAATCATCTGCCTTGAATATTTTATATCTTAAAAAATATATTTATTCTATCAAATAATCACATATCATAAATATATTGTTATTTTCATTTTCTGTATCCATTTCTCTTTCCAGTGATGTATAACACATACCACATTTATATAAATTATTGTGTGAAGTAGTCAAGAGAAAAAAGGTATATGGTGACATTTTTTTAAACATGAAAATTAACCTAGTCCAAACATAAAAAGAATGTATTCCTGATGTGGTCCTGAAAGAGTTAAAATCTCTTAATTAGTTTTATGTAGACATGACATCAAATACGGAATTCCCTCCCATGACCGAAATGTTGGTATAGCATGCCACTTCTAGAAAAATTACACCCACACTATAAATTTATATTATGATCCACTTAACTCACTACTAACCGCAAACAAACCGATGGAAAGCAACAGAAAACCACCATCGTAATTTCTTTGTACAATCATGAATCGCCACAACAATAGAAATAATGACAACAACGTTAAGGGGGATTCCAATGGAAAACCCTAGTTCGGTGGGGGACATCATGCGCTACAGGTGATACTCGATAATCATCAAGCTACTGTAAGCAAAATAAAGATAAAACAAACTCTAAAGATAGGTACTTGGAATGTGAGAACACTCATGCAGAAGGGTAACTAGAAAACATCATACAAGAAATTAAAAGAATGGGTTTACAATTACTGGGACTTTGCGAAATGAGATACACCGGATCAGGGGAGATGTATTCTGATAAACATAAAATAATATATTCTGGAGGTACTGAACACCAAAGAGGAGTAGGTATCATCTTGGATGCAGAAAGAGCAAGAACAGTGAAAGGCTTTTACCCAATATCTGACAGAGTCCTTTTAGTGAAATTGAATGGAAAGCCAATAGACATAAATCTTATACAAGTTTATGCACCAACAGCAGACAGTCTAGAGGAAACAATTGATAAATTTTGCAATGAGTTAAATGAGGCACTTCATAAATGCAAACCACATGAAAACACTATAGTTTCTAGGGGATTTTAACGCAAAAGTAGGAAAAGAAAGAGTTGAGGAAATAGTTGGTCATTATGGCTTAGGCGCGAGGAATGAAAGAGGTGAGAAACCTATTGACTGGGCAAGAACACACAACATGATGATAGGAAACACCTGGTTTAAGCAACATCCAAGACGTCTGTGGACATGGAAAAGCCCTGGGGACAACGCACATAATCAAATTGATTATATAATGATAAGCAATAGATTTAGAAACAGTCTGGTGTGTGTGAAAACTAGACCAGGGGCAGATTGCAATAGTGATCATGTACCAGTTGTGGGAAAGCTTAGAGTAAAATTAAAAACAACAAAACGAGCCTCAGTTAACATCAAGTTAAATTTAGATTTACTAAAATCAGACAAGAAGCTGCAAGACAAATATAAAATCACAATTCAGAACCGTTACAATGCAATAGAGAAGATACAAAGCATTGATGAACAGTGGGAAATGCTAAAAGAATCAATGCAACAAACATCAAAAGAGTTCATACCACCAGTGAGGACAAATTCAAGAAAGAAATGGATGACAGATGACATTTTGCAGCTAATGGATACAAGAAGAAGAAATAAAGAAAATAAAGATGAGTATAAGAGATTAAATAAAGAAATTGTAGTAAAATGTAATGAAGCAAAAGATGCATGGTTAAAAGAGAGATTAAAATGCAACAAAAAGGAGATGCTAAAACTGTATACAAACAAATTGAGGAATTAACTGGAAGAAAAACGCAATCAAAAACTGGATGTTTAAGATCAAAGGAAGAAGAACTGTTGATTGATCAAGAAAACATAAGGTAACGATGGACAGAATACATTAAAGATCTTTATAATGATGAATGAACGGAAGTAAATATTAAGGATAATGGAAAGGACCAGAAAAACTCAGAGAAGAAGTGGAAGACACCTTGCGCTATATGAAAGCAGGCAAAGCTCCTGGAACGGATAATATAACTAAAGAAGAGATTGAAGCCATGAGTGATTTTGGAATAGAATATAATAACAAAAATATTGAATGATATCTACAACAGCGGATATATACCAGATGACATGCTCAAATCAATATTCATAGCCCTACCAAAGAAATTGGGTGCGATTGAATGCGATGATCATCGCACAATAAGCTTTATGAGTCATATGACTAAGATATTACTAAGAATCATCATGCGAAGAGTGCAAAACAAAATCAGTCCAGAATCTAATGATGAACAGTGTGGTTTTGTTAGAGATAAAGGAACAAGCAATGCCATTTATATCATAAGATCTTTAGTAGAAAGAGCCATAGAGGTGAAAACAGATCTATACCTATGTTTCATAGATTACACCCAGGCATTTGACAATGTAAAGCACCAAGAAAAAATCAAAATTTTAGAAAGCATAAACGTAGACAGCAAAGATCTAAGAATAATAAAGAACATGTACTGGCAACAAACAGCAGCCATAAGAACTGGAAACCAATTGGGAATGTTTCAACAAATAAAACAGGGTGTTAGACAAGGCGGTGTGCTGTCACCAGATTTGTTTAATATTTATAGTGAGATTATTTTAAGATCCATAAGGGACATGCCTGGAATAACAATTGGAGGTCATAATATAAATAATCTAAGGCATGCTGATGATAGTCTTAATTGCTAATAGTGAAAATGAGTTAGAAGACATGTTGGACATTATAGTGAAAGAAAGCAAAAATAAAGGACTCAGCCTTAATAGCAAAAAGACAGAGGTAATGGTAACAACAAAGAAAAAGACATCACCTCAGAGCAAAATAAAGACAAGTGGAACAATATTAAAACAGGTAAATGAATTTAAATATTTGGGAGCTTTGTTAACCTCAGACGGAAGATGTACAAAAGGGGCGAGATGCAGAATGGCTCAGACAAAAGCAGCTTTCAAAAAATGAGGAAGATACTATGCAATCCATTTTTGACAATCACCATCATCATCAAGTACCGTGCCTACTGGCATAGGTGATCATCTCTCTCCACAATTTTCTATCTCAGCAGCTATTTATCATTTCTGTTGTTGACCTTCTGCCAAGCCATTCTCTTAAGCTGTCTGTTATTTTTTCTCTTTGCTTCCCTCTATCTCTTCGTCCCTCAATTTTTCCAGTTGTTACAATATATTCCAGTTGTTCTTTTCTCATTACATGGCCAAAAAATGATGATTGTTTCTTCCTAATATTGGAAATTAGCTCTCTTTTTGCTTTGACCTCTTTCAGAACATTTTCATTACTCTTCTTAGCTGTCCATGGTACTCTCATCATTCTTCTGTAAAACCACATTTCCAGTGATTTTCTTGTCTGTTGTCCTATTGTCCATGATTCGCATCTATATGTTAAGACTGGCTCTACATAACATTTACGAACTCTTTTTCTTGTTTCTATTGTCAAAAATGGATTGCATAGTATCTTCCTCATTTTTTGGAAAGCTGTTTTCGCCTGAGCCATTCTGCATCTCACCTCGTTTGTACATCTTCCGTCTGAGGTTAACAAAGTTCCCAAATATTTAAATTTATTTACCTGTTTTAATATTGTTCCACTTGTCTTTATTTTGCACTGAGGTGATGTCTTTTTCTTTGTTGTTACAATTACCTCTGTCTTTTTGCTATTAAGGCCGAGTTCTTTATTTTTGCTTTCTTTCACTATAATGTCCAACATGTCTTCTAACTCATTTTCACTATTAGCAATTAAGACTGTATCATCAGCATACCTTAGATTATTTATATTATTGCCTCCAATTGTTATTCCAGGCATGCCCCTTATGGATCTTAAAATAATCTCACTATAAATATTTTAAAAATCTGGTGACAGCACACAACCTTGTCTAACACCCTGTTTTATTTGTTGAAACATTCCCAATTGTTTTCCAGTTCTTATGGTCGCTGTTTGTTGCCAGTACATGTTCTTTATTATTCTTAGATCTTTGCTGTCTACGTTTATGATTGCTAAAATTTGGATTATTTCTTGGTGCTTTACTTTATCAAATGCCTTGGTGTAATCTATGAAACATAGGTATAGATCTGTTTTCACCTCTATGGCTCTTTCTACTAAAGATCTTATGATATAAATGGCATTGCTTGTTCCTTTATCTCTTACAAAACCACAGCTTTATTTTCTTTATTTCTTCTTCTCGTATCCATTAGCTGCAAAATGTCGTCTGTCATCCATTTCTTTCTTGAAATTGTCCTCACTGGTGGTATGAACTCTTTTGATGTTTGTTGCATTGATTCTTTTAGCATTTCCCACTGTTCATCAATGCTTTGTATCTTCTCTATTGCATTGTACCGGTTCTGAATTGTGATTTTATATTTGTCTTGCAGCTTCTTGTCTGATTTTAGTAAATCTAAATTTAACTTGATGTTAACTGAGGCTCGTTTTGTTGTTTTTAATTTTACTCTAAGCTTTCCCACAACTAGTACATGATCACTATTGCAATCTGCCCCTGGTCTAGTTTTCACACACACCAGACTGTTTCTAAATCTATTGCTTATCATTATATAATCAATTTGATTATGTGCGTTGTCCCCAGGGCTTTTCCATGTCCACAGACGTCTTGGATGTTGCTTAAACCAGGTGTTTCCTATCATCATGTTGTGTGTTCTTGCCCAGTCAATAAGTTTCTCACCTCTTTCATTCCTCTTACTTAAGCCACAATGACCAACTACTTCCTCAACTCTTTCCTTTCCTACTTTTGTGTTAAAATCCCCTAGAACTATGGTGTTTTCATGTGGTTTGCATTTATGAAGTGCCTCATTTAACTCGCTGCAAAATTTATCAATTGTTTCCTCTAGACTGTCTGCTGTTGGTGCATAAACTTGTATAAGATTTATGTCTATTGGCTTTCCATTCAATTTCACTAAAAGGACTCTGTCAGATATTGGGTAAAAGCCTTTCACTGTTCTTGCTCTTTCTGCATCCAAGATGATACCTACTCCTCTTTGGTGTTCAGTACCTCCAGAATAGATTATTTTATGTTTATCAGAATACATCTCCCCTGATCCGGTGTATTTCATTTCGCAAAGTCCCAGTAATTGTAAACCCATTCTTTTAATTTCTTGTATGATGTTTTCTAGTTACCCTTCTGCATGAGTGTTCTCACATTCCAAGTACCTATCTTTAGAGTTTGTTTTATCTTTATTTTGCTTACAGTAGCTTGATGATGATCGGGTATCACCTGTAGCACGATGTCCCCTACCGAACGAGGGTTTTCTATTGGAACCCCCCTTAACGTTGTTGTCGTTATTTCTATTGTTGTGGCGATCCATGATTGTACAAAGAAATTATGATGGTGGTTTTCTGTTGCCTTCTGTCGGTTTGTATATTTACGGTTGGCTCATCTAGCCTTTGACTAAAAAGTATCACCCACGAGGCAGTGGGATTGTTTTATTTCGGGGTACCCTCCTTTAGACTTTTACTCTCCCGAGCTTACCAGCAAGGCAGCAGGGCAGCCACAGGTTGCACTGTTTACTGCATACAGTAGCAGGTAAAATTACCTGACCTGACCAGTCAATAGAATCAAGAAAAAGAGTTCTTAAATGTTACGTAGAGCCAGTCTTAACATATGGATGCGAATCATGGACAATAGGATAACAGACAAGAAAATCACTGGAGTCTGTAGAAATGTGGTTTTACAGAAGAATGTTGAGAGTACCATGGACAGCTAAGAAGAGTAATGAAGATGTTCTGAGAGAGGTCAAAGCAAAAAGAGAGCTAATTTCCAATATTAGGAAGAAACAATCATCATTTTTTGGCCATGTAATGAGAAGAGAACAACTGGAATATATTGTAACAACTGGAAAAATTGAGGGATGAAGAGATAGAGGGAAGTAAAGAGAAAAAATAACAGACTGCTTAAGAGAATCAGAAATGATAAATAGCTGCCAAGATCAAAAGTTGTGGAGAGACATGGTCACCTACGCCAGCAGGCTTGGTACTTGATGATGATGAATTCACTACATTTAATCTCTCAGATAACATTTTGAATCCAGATTTCTTTATACACTAGCACAGTTTGATCACTTCTGTGACTAAAAGTGAAAGTCATAATTTCTTGGAGTTCTTCAATTTTGTTAAATTTATATCTGGAGTGGGTCTTTATTTTTTAAAATAAGTTATATTAATAATATCTTACAATCTGCTTAATTCATGACATTTCATCTCTCAAACTAACATTTTGAATCTATATTTATTTATACAACAATACAATTTAATAATTTCAGCAAGTAAAAGGGAAAGTGGTAATTTTTTGACCACTTCAATTTTATTCAATTTGCATTCGAAGTTGATATATATTTCTGTAGTCACTGCGCCGGTAAAAGTGAAAGTCATAAACACTGGACTATAAGGTAGCATTTGTTATTTTAGCAAATTTGTGAGATAAAATGAAACATGGGACATGGCAAGGCCGGCGGCATTATATAAACAATAATTGTTTTTATTACGGGAATGTGGGAAAACTTAATGAAGGCAGAATGAAGGTTAGAAACTTTGGAATTTTTGTCAGGGATTGGCCATCATTTGCATCATATATTAAGGGCTTAATTTGCGTTAACAAAGGTCATTTCAGTTAAGGAGCATACCCCGAACAGGTGTGCTGCCCACAGGTAGAATTCTAAATCCTAATTGTTAGCGCAAGTCATTCATGAACCTTCATTGGTATCGATTTTGTTTAAGAGTTACAGAGGATACTCCAAAAAATATTGTAAGTTGAAGGCAATTATTTTATTTTTAGAGTTTTATGTGTTCTAATAGTGTGGAAAATGAATGCATTTACATCTGCAATAGCACTCGGGATAAAAAGAAAATTCTACCCAGGTGGGATTTCACTTTAGAAATCTTAATTTTATCCTTCCTAGGTGTCTTAGTTCCATATTTTTGTAGAATTGCTCAAATAAATATTATTTTTGCATATATATTATATGGTTATATGTGTGTGTAGTATTTTTTATATTACGGTATTGTAAAAACGTGAGTCACCGATAGGTATCATAATCTAGGGTTAAGGATCATACACTGAGGGTTAATAGGCAAAATCTGATGATAGAGGGCAAAGCAACTGCTCTCTGTTAAATATTCCCTAGTCATGCAAACTAAATAACCAAATTAATATACAAAGAGATTACAGCACAACAATGAAGAATATAAAAGAATATAATACAAATTTCTCAACATAGATTACAGGAAATACAAACCTTATCCCATGTCAAATCCCCAACTTCATTGTTGTGGGTAAATTCCAAGTACGCTGTCCACTTAAGTCTGTGCTGTGGATCCTCAATAAATGGTGTGCTTAACAGTTTGCTTGAGTTCTCTTCAGGGCCATCTATAGAAATATTTTAAACATTTTAAATATTATCAAATACGCCATCTGCCCACGTAATGACCTTAAATGCTAGAACCTAAGAAGGTTATGTCCCTCGCTACAAATAGGGTATGATACGTGTTCGCAAAACAATATTCTACGAAGAAATAACCTGTGACAACAATATAAAATAAAAACCTTTTCCATTACAACTAAGAAATCTGCATAAGTGGCGAGATGGTACTATAAATTAATACAAGTGGCTGAAAAGAACTTGCTAAGGGTTGGTCCAGTTCAATGCTGATGATAAAGGCAGGATTTGAGCTGGCGAAACTAAATCACAACAGAATGATGACAGCACGCATGTAATATAAGAGGCAGCAACAACTTCAGGCATAGTTCTCAAAAGCACTAAACCAATCTTCTCTCAAAAAAGGCAGAATGTGAATAACAATAAACAGAAAAAAAAACCAACCATATTTTGTTTCTTTATACTCTCCTATTATTCTTATAGAGGAAGACCCAGGGAGACACTGAGAAGAACATTGATGAGAGAGGCAAGAGCAACAGGATTCGGCTCCCTCAATGAGATAGAGCTGCTTGCACAGAACAGAGACAAATGGCGAGATTTGATAAAATATCTTTAAAAGAAAACTGCTAGAACAAAAATTCAGATACGAGAAGGTGTATCTTGGTCTACGCTCTATGGGCCGGCAACGGCTCGAAAGATCAATAGATAGATAGATTATTCTTATGCATGGAAGTGAATTATGGATTATGGATGGTGAGTAGATGGGCAGGTTCTTAGAGGCCATAGGTCTGTGGTTTACAGAAGAATGTTAAGAATACCAGACATAGCCAAAATGAGCAAGGAAGGTACTCATGAATGAGCTGATGTCCATGGGCCCAGCACCAAGTAATGCAAACAACTATTTTGGAGTTCTTTTGTAGTTCGTACAAGGTGTTCCATTTATCAAGACTTTGTGGAAGTAACGTTTCTCTGATACCATTGAGCCTTTGGACAGTAAAACAGTTGATATTCCAGTATTTCGTATGGGTGGTCACAAAGAAGACATGCTCAAGTTTGGTTTCATAATCTCAGTCTTTCTAAAGCCACACATTTCCATTATCAACACATACAGTCACAACAAAAAGACATTTAAAATGCAAACTGAATTTTTTTTAACTGCTATGATGCAACATACCACAATAATTTGTATAATAATTTGTATGCATTAATTTACATATATTTTACATTAAATTTTAATGAGTGGGGAAAAAATAGTGTATTACAGCAATATTTAGTTATTCACATACCTTCCTCTTCAACTTTAAAACCAAACTCATCATATCGGTAGTCCAGTTGCCCATTAGGATCTTCAGGCTGTTGAGAAGCAAAAAAATCTAAGTTGAACTCACAATGTAATAATTAATTTAGAAACTGAAAAGACCAGCTTTTATTGACATGAAAAGTAATATATCATTTATGGTCTATTTGAGAAATTATTGTTTTTTGTGACAGACCAACAGTCAAATAATATTATGTCCAGACGATTGGGCGACCATATACACCTTGACTACTTATTACTCCCACGTAAGTAAACAGAAATGTATTTACTTACAAGTAGGGAAATGTGCTCAGGTTCAACAATAAAGTCCCCAATAACCTGAAGGCCCGATAACTAGGCGTTAATCTACACCATGACTTTCAGATTACCACGTAAGTCAATGGATTAACGACAGGTTAACCCTGGATGAGACACAGCAATAAGCGAGACAAATTACATCATCGACTATAGAGGGGAAGCACAGGCCATTGTCAGTTGCATATTAAGTGTAGTTATCATGTGCCAGGTATATAGTGTAAGCCTTAGAGTCAATGCAGCAAGAGGTCGACGCCTGGGAGTCATGACCCAAAAGCTAAAGGGCTGAAACACTTGCTTGACGGGAGGTCCTCGTCTGATGATCAGATTGCCTCCTGCTGTGAAGCTCTGTACAAAGAGTTTCCTTCTATCTTGGCAGAACTAATGCTAAATTTAGTCAGCTTAGTTAGTCACTGTAGGAGTTAGGTTTTTCCATTCATTTTCTTGTTTTTGTTACATCTTCCTTCACTTAAACATTATAAATGAGTACACTTATTTATTTTCATCTGCGTTATAAGTTAGCAATGACTGTTTTCATTATCTTTCCAGTCCACGTGAAATTTATTGTTAAAAAAAAAAATATATATATATTTATCTTACATTAGCATTTTTCACATTTATGAGGTCTGCTGTTGAGCTTCTATGGGCTAGGCACTACATACCCAGTCAGTCATATGTTGTACAAGTATGAGAAAAAAAAACAATAACATTATACAATTGACTATCGGAAATCAAACACCACATCTGTCCCTCTTTTTATTTCTTCTCATGATTGTCAAATGGCAGACTTTAATTAATGGAATCCTGAGAGCTGCTAAAGAATCCATTCGTAGAGGAGCAAGAAGAAACTACAAGCCATACTGGAGCAAGGAAATACAAAGACTAAAGAGGAACTGGACTCTGCCGGACATCACACAGCACAGAGAGCAACATTGCCTACAAAGCAGCCTCGGTCAAATACAGACGTGAGGTCATGATATCAGCAAGACAGAGCTGGATAGACAAAACAGAGAGCCTTAATCTAGACAAAAATGGTCATAAACTATGGAAGCTTGTGAAAGCTCTGAGCGACAAAAACAACTGCCGACCTCCAATATCATTAGCACACAATCAGAACATCCTCACAAGCAAAAGGGCAGCAAATCTACTGATAGAGACTTAGAAAAACATTAGTAGAATAAACATTCCAATAGACAAACAGAAAGCTGTAAGACAGGAAAACCAAGATGCAAAACACATGCCTTTAGCACCAGAAGAGCATCAGACGACCATCTTTACCCCAACTGAATTAGATGTTGCCCTCAAAGGATTAAAGCTCAAAAGTTACCCTGGTAAAGATGGAATCTCCAACAAAATACTCCTAAATCTTGGACAGAGAGCCAAGGGCCAGCTTCTAAGGATAAAATAAATGCTAGCTAGAAGAGAGGTCATGTGCCGGCAATCTGGAAAGATGCTATTATGGTGCCCATCCTCAGGCGTGGAAAAGACCCACTAAACCCAAGTAGCTATAGACCAATTAGCCTACTGAGCTGCCTAAGTAAACTCATGTAAAGGCTGGTTAACAGAAGACTTATGTGGCATTTGGAGACAGAACAACAAATTGCACCACAACAAAGTGGCTTCCGTCAGCACAGATCAACTGAAGACCTGGTCACCTACATTGCACAGGAAATAGAGGATGCTCTACAAGAAAAGAAACACACACTGGCAGTGTGGGTCATCATGGAGAAGGCTTTTGATAGGGTTTGGCGAGAGGGTTTAAAGAACAAGCATTTTAGACTTGGCATCCTGGGTCGTTTATTCAATTGGGTCTCTCAATACCTTCAGGATAGAATGGCCAGAGTACAAGTTCAAGGTCAACTAAGTAAGAAGGTCTCTATCAAACAAGGTTTCCCACAAGGTGGAGTCTTGTCCCCAACACTCTTTTTAATTTTCATAAATGACATCATAATGGACATTCCACCCAGAATACACTCAGCAATATACGTAGATGATCTGGCGTTATGGGCTCACGAGGAAAGTATGTCAGTGGCTGGACCCAGGATGCAAGATGCCCTAGGTAAACTTGAAAAATGGATGAACACCTGATTCTTACCAATCAACGAAAAAAAAACTGCATAAACAATTTTCAGCCTATCAAAAAAACACACTCTCTGCACACTTGAAGACAAAAGACCATACACTCCCTATGGACCAAAACCCAACATATCTTGGCGTCACCATGAATCGCAGAATGACTTGGAAAAATCAGATAGACAGAGCAAGGAAAAAAGCCAAAAAATGAACAAATATTATGAAGAGATTGGCAGGAACGGACTGGGGGGCAGACAGTAATATTTTGAAAAGACTATACGTAGGAAGAATCAGACCAGTTCTAGAGTATGGAGTCACAGCCTGGGCTATCGCTTCCAAATAACACCTTAGCAAAATTAACAGAACACAGAACTAAGCTGCCCGTATCATCACTGGTGCTATGAAATCTACACCTATCAAGACTCAAGAAACAGTAACAGGTTTACAACCCTTAGATGACAGGCGGGTCACTAAAGTATTGCAACAAGCGGAGAAATATAGAAGGCTCCTTAGCCACCCCATGCACCAAAGAATAACTGGTTCCGGAATTGTACGACTAAAGAGGAACAACTTCGCTGCAATTGCCAATGAACTAACTACTGGAGACCCAGTACTTTCCCAAACAATCTCGAAACCCTTGGGCCCATCTGATATGTCTCCTCATGGAAAACATAAAATACCAGAACTTCAGGAAAATATAACAGGAATAATGAAAAAAGGCACACAATCAGACACAGAAAGAAAACGTGTAGCAGAAAAACACATACACGATACCTACCCACAGGACTCTTGGTCCCACACAGATGACTCTGCTACAAATGCCACCAGAAATGGAGGGGGAGGTGTGTTCTTAAAGCTGAATAATCAGGACGAGATATAAGTCAAGAGCTACTGGAAAATTCTCAAACAACTTTAAATGCAGAAACTAAGGCCATCAGAGATGCTGCAACACTGTCTATCTATCTATTGACCTTTCGAGCCGTAACCGGCCCATAGGGCGTAGACCAAGATACACCTTCTCCTATATGAATTTTTGTTCTAGCAGTTTTCTTTTAAAGATATTTTATCAAATCTCGCCATCTGTCTCTGTTCTGTGCAAGCAGTTCTATCTCATTGATACTGTCTACTCAACACAAAAATAACATGCACAATCAATTGGTGATTCTGACTGATGCACTGTCAGTACTATCAGCTCTAAAAAGTCCCAAGAACAATGAACTAGATGACTTGAGAACAACCCTGGACCAACTATGCAATAACTTCCAGAGAGTAGTCATTCAGTGGATACCATCACACTGTAATATACACGGGAACGAACGCGCAGACACATTAGCTAAAGAGGGAGGGAGATTACCACAAGAGAACCATCCGCTCAGTTATGATGAAGCCAAATCCATCCTCAAAGGTCAGTTCCATGAAAAATGGAAATGAGAACACCCAAAGCATAATGAGAGTGATGGACACCACCAACTATCAAGGAGGGATCAAGTCATCATACTTCGCCGATGCACTGGCCACAACAGAATGAGAAATCACATGTTCACCAAATTCAAAATAGGTACAACCAGCCTATGCCACTGTACACTGGACAATATGACTACAAAACATGTTCTACAGGATTGCCCCCAGTACACAGACCTTAGAAAAGCAATGTGGTCCACGCCCACCTCCCGGGAAGAGAAACTATATGGGGCAATCGATTCGCTTAAACAGACAGCTGACTTCATGAGAGAGTCTGAAATCCTACTCTGATTAAGTCTTGATCGCAGAGAGAGAGAGAGAGAGAGAATTAACCTGCTTTCCATTTATCATTTGTGGCAACATATAAATCCCTTTCCTCCAAACGTAGAGTATACTTGTCCATAAAAAAATTTAACTGTGTACTTGAGAACTTGAGACAAGTACACTTGTCATCAATTTAGAACATTATCATTCATTTATTAAGGGATATAACCAATAATTATTATCATGGCGTGTCTTGATTATTTCCCTTCTTTGATTTTATTCTTTTAGTTTAACCTGGCTGTAATCGGGAAATTGTAGTAAATAGTGATTTTGATGGATTGACATGCATTTTCTCAATAATGGCGTCAGGTAGAATTTGGTATCCTGATCGAATTGTACTGTATAAAACTGAACTAACTAAAATAACAATGTAATAAATAAAAAAGTAATAAAGGTCTTTTACTAAAAATACTAAATTTTACTAAATATATTTAGTCATTAAATTTTCTTTGGCTGTGTCCTTTCTAGACATATAAAAGGACACAAACATCCAAAGATTTTCAATGAAATTTTTCTATGAAAAATAAAAAGAAACCATATTTTTTTCATCTGCTTATTTCTAAATCATCACATACATATATGAACATATTCAAATTCCTCATCAATTTTGCTTCAACAAATATATATAAATTAAGCATGTAGGTGCAGTAGGTCCAGAGATATGCCTCTCTAAAGAATTCAATATTTGCCTTATTTTTGGACCAGTGCCAGTTGGTACAATTTTTAAGGGGTTAATATGTAACGATTAATTCATATTTATTTGTATTTGTTATTTCCTGTCTTGCTCACAGTAATGCTAATCATTATCTTCATAAGCTAATTATTTTAAAATAGTGAGAGAATAAAAAACATGTCTAATAAATAAAATAAAAAAAGGCAGTACATTTTCCAAGGAGTTAACTATTTTGACTAGAAAAAGATAATATAACAGTAGTTAATTTTAATATAAATATTATGGGGGAACAGAAGCGCCTTGCTGTCGCAATAGCAGGGTCGGCGCATCATCAGCTGACCAAGACCTAGCAGTTCTACCTCTTTGTGGTCTCCTTTGGTAACAGTCTTTGTCAAAACAGGCTGGCTAACAGAAGCTGGGATCACTGTGTTCCCTGTAGTGGTGGCTGTTGCTGATAAAGAAGACCCAGTATTGCAGTACCTCTGGGCTGGACTAGTAGTTTCCCAGAATAACCTGGATAGATGAACTCCAACTACTCCAGCAAGAGCCAGGAATATCAAAAAAAGCTATTATGACCCGCCACATCATTGAGTCAAAGGGCACCTTGCCCGCATCAACTCGTGGCATTATGTCAACTCAATATAAATATTATGGGTATAATTCAAGGCACATTTCTTAGACTTGGAACAAAATATTTTTTCGATGGGAAGTTAAAGAGTCAGAAGTGGTCAAGCTACAACAGCATACTTACAGGATGATTAATTTTGGCCATAATATCCTGTGGCCACATGGATGGTGTGAGAGCTGAAAATGGACCACCAGGTGTTGGAGTGAAATCTGAGTTACTTGAAAAGCTTGGTGTAATAGTTATGCTAATTCCATCACCAGAAACTGAGGAAATTATGTTTTCTTCCTCATCTTCAGAAAGCGTTTCCACTGAAAAAAAAAGAATTTATTTAAATAAATGAGTCACAAAATACATAATATTTGAGCAATCAAGTTCCTAATATGGAGAATTACTATATTAACCCAAGATTACGATACTGTCGTAAAAATTACAGCTTCAAAATATATATATATATATTTTAATTTGACAGTATTCTATGGGCAAACATTCTCCCCCTCCATATACCTTCCTAATTATCATTAATGGTGACCCATGAATGTTTGATTTTTTTTTGGTTTGATGTAGAATTTTTTTATATCAATTGCGTAGTAAAAATTACTATGGTATCGCAAAAGATGCAGAGATTTTATTTCAAGTTCTACCAATTTTTAAGAAATTTGTTATTTTTCCTTTTTTTTTTTCCTCATAACGTGGGAAATCTCCTTGGCCATCGGTGTTGATACCAAAGTAACCTTTGTAATAGGGGAGAGTCAGCGAACAGTGCCAAGAGGGCGCCAAACGTACAGGTTGATCTGATGGTTTACAGCAGCTGAATGAAAAGACTGGGGAAAAGGACGGAGGGAGGGGGGAAACTGCCAAGTTTCTGGCTAAAACTTGACCGTAAAGCAGGATATTTTTACCACATTGGATCCCTGCTGTATCTCACCTTGAGTAAACACACTGTTGTGTAGCAAAAGTTCAACAAAAATTTGATTTTCCAAAATATAGTGGTAGTAATTTTTATTAATATGTTTCATAAACAAGCAAGTCACACATTGGTATCATAATTAAGGGTTAAATGTTCATTATTTTTTTTGGTCATAAATCATATAGAGAACAATTCTACTATGCTGCAAAATTAGTAGAAAATAAGTTATAATAATGAGCAACTGAAATATAAAGATAATATCAGAAAAAGAAAGAAAAGGACCAGATACTACAGATAGGTGAAACAAGTATGAGTAACAGATAATAATCCTGCAGCACTTTGAGAACAAGATAGTGCATAGAAAATTTATCAAATGATCAATATAAAACGTTTCCTTTGTTGAATCATTTAACTCATTAATTAAATACCAGACTGACAAGTAGGTTTCTGGTAGAATTATTTTGCACCAATTTTCACCTTGATCAAATTTTTAAGAAAATGTAAGTTTTATTTGGATAATTTGAAACAGGTCTTTGAGAACTTACTAGTCACTTTAAAAACAGTTCAGCACACTTTTAAGTAATATGAAAGTATTCCATATATGATCCATAATGAAAGAATCATAATTTTTTGGCCATGTAATGAAGAGGGAACAGCTGGAATATACAGTCATTCCTCGCTACTTCGCGGTTCATTTATCGCGGTCTCAGTACATCGCAGATTGTTAAAAAATTCAAAATTGAGGAATTAGGAAAGTTGCCCGCATGCCAGCAGAAGGCAGGGAGTGCCCGCACAATTCAAAATCGTTCTGCAGAAGCTCCTCCTGCTGCCTCTACACCGCCTCCTGCTGCATCTATGCCGTCTACTGCAGCTACCCCAGCTATATCCGAAGCTGCCCGCGACGATCCAGCGTCCCTAGCACCTAATGGTGAGGCGTCATCTGAGGAGCAGTAAAGCTCTCATTAACCTGTGCAGTAAATCATCTTCATCTTCTTCACCTCCACCGTACTGCACAGGTGTTTCATCGACATTTATAAAGATCAAGCGAAGAGAAGCTATTGTCAGAGGTGAGTTACGGACCTTGTTATAAAAGAAAAGTTTATATTATATCATATTTATATCATTTATACATTATTTTATGTATGTTATTTATACTATTAATATTTTATTTACATGTTTGAAACTATTCTTTAATGTTCTAATGATAACATATGCACTTATATGGTTTCATATAAACTTATTGATATTATACATACACAAAAAATGTAGGTATGTTAAAAATGAGAGGGTGACACTACTTCGCGGTTTTTCACTTATCGAGGCCGGTTCTGGTCCCTATTAACCGCGATAACTGAGGGCTTACTGTATTGTGACAACTGGGAAAATTGAGGGATGAAGAGATAGAGGGAGGCAAAGAGGAAAGATACTAGATAGCTTAAAAGAATGGCTTGGCACAAGGTCAACAATAGAAATGATAAATAACTGTCGAGATTGAGAATTGTGGAGAGACATGATCATCTACACCAGCAGGCATGGTACTTGATGACGATGATGATGAAGATGAAAGAATCACAAATGTTACTATGCAATATACTAACATCAAGACAAATAACACCAGGGCTAAAACTAAGAATAGCAAAATGTTATATCTTCTCAATATTACAGTATGAGGCTGAAACATGAACATTAGACAAGAAAACAGAACAGAAAATGGAAGCCTTTGAAATTAATTTATAGAAGAATAGGATGGAAAAAAAAAAAAAGAAAACAAATTATAAAGTCTAAAAACAATTAATAATGAAAAGAAATCTACCAAACACAATAAAATCAAGACAAATGAGATTATTTGGGCATGTTAAAAGACACAGCAGCCTACTAAAAGTAATCTTGGAAGGGAAAATACAAGGTAAAAGAGGCAGAGGCAGACCAAAACTAACATGTATGAGTAACATCAAAAGATGGACAGGTCAGTCTATGACAACCTGCACCATCAAAGCTAGAGTCAGAGCAGAATGGTGCTCCATGGTAGCCAGCCTTCGATGCAGAGATGGCCACTCACTCAAACCTCACATTCAAACCCACTTCTATCAAATATACATTAGTCCTAAAATCAAGGAACTGCTTGTTGGTAATTGCCAATACAAATATAATAAATCAATAAATATTTGAATTATGAAACTGTTTACTGAGGTATGTTTTTATTAACTTGTTAGGTCATCATTGACATTTATTTTTTATAATGCATACTGACACACTATCTTCAACTATCAATGTTAGTTAAATTAACTGAATACAGCGGTAAGTTTAAGCCAGTTTTACCAAAATTAAGACCAAAACTGTTGCTATCTCCAACAATGTATCCAAATACAACTAATTTTTAAGTTTATTTACTTGTTTTTGTTTCAAAGCTTCACATTAAGCTAGTTAGTACTAAAATTAAAGTTGCTTACATTGTAGAAACTGTCCTGAATTGATATTTATCTCTTTATGCTCTTTGTGTTAATTAAATACTATACTATCTATTATAGCACAACTATGTTCTGAGTTTCAATCCTGTTGCACATACTGTATGATACAGCATTATCAGTTTCTGTCTTATAATATGGTATAATATATAATAACAAAGATGTTACTGTTAAAATGAGGTACATATTAAATCTTATTTGTTGTGGTCTCAGTCAAGTCGGAGTAGCAATAATTATAATAGTTATATAAGATACAGTGAATATAAAATATTGTTGCTTTTTTCCCACGAAAATGGCAGTTAAATTAACTGTTAAGTTAATATTTATTTTAACTTCACTATTATATACCATACTCAAAGTAGAGAAGTAAACTAGTTGACTGAAATTATAATTTCAGTAAGTCATATTCTTTTTATGCAAATAAATAATAATAGTTAATAGTATTGTTATTTATTTATTTAATTAATAGTGATAAATCAATCACTGATATCTGAGAGACATTGAAATGACATTTTGATTGAGACAACAAAATACAAAACAATAATTATTATTCAAACCCAAATTATTATTATTATTGATATTGAATTAATTTCAATTTTAGAACAATAGACTACTAACTTAGTTATAGTTATTATAATTATAAACACTGTCATATAATACAACGGTTATTTAATATAATAAAAGAATAAAATAACACTAAGAAGATTAATCACTGCCACATAAATCATGATAAAGTAACTAATATTATAATTATTAGTATTTTTATTTACACATACTACGTCGCTACATTCAAGTAATTTGAAGTAAGGTTACCCTCCTACACGTAGCAGACCACATAAAAGTTAAAAAGATTTCGCTTAGTGCGAATATGTAACGTCACCTTACCAGCAGTGGCTTTGCTGCTATATCCTTCATTAGAACGGTCACCAAACATTGCTTTCGCGATGTCCATAATTAATGAAGTTGAACCTACTAATATATTATTTTATTTCCGATTTCATTCACTAACAAACTACAATCTTCCCCCATTTACAATTCAGTCTAGGTCGGGCAAGTGCTGCATCTACGAGTCTCATTTATTTTAATACAGCCAAATCTACATTTAACAAATAACAGAAAAGCAAATAACTATTGATTGTAAGATTCTCTTAGATATTTATATACTAAAAGATTGGATAATATTTAGAAATATGAATTATTTAAAAATGTAAGAAAAACATTGGCATTTGACCTTTAATATAATGCGCTGACAATTTGTTTTTGAAAATGAAAACTGGCATATTAAAAGTGTGTGTGCGTGTGTGTGGCTATGCGGACGGATGGGAGATTGATACTTCTGATCTGAGAATTAAAACAGTGATTTACCAAAACTTACAAATTGCAAAAACATATATATATATATATATATATATATATATATATATATATATATATATAAGACGCTACACTGCTATTCATTTGAATTTTTGCTTCAGATACTATCACCAGCATTCTTCAACTACTGTATTATTGTATTACATTACCTAATAAAATACACTGTTTGAAGTGTTTGTTTAAACTGTGTTTGGAGTGTGTTTTTTTTTATTGAAACATTTGGCGTAAGTAGGGAAAAAAACAGTATAGTTTCTTACTTGGTATCTACAATATATATGCTGTTCTACGTCGTATATTATTATAGTTTTGTTTTCATTTTAATTTAGAGAGGTTGTTTCAACGGAGACTGCCAAAAAGAAATCAAAAGAAAATTAGCAACAGAAAAAATAAAACTTCATTAAGAGTATGTGGGACAAAACCAGAAAGGCAGTCAAAGAAAAATTACTGGAGATATGCGTCCTACTGATAGCAACATAATATGGTTGTGAATCGTGGAAAATCTCGCGGGAAAATCAATACATTGGGAACAAACTGATACAGAAAAATCATTAACGATATTTTGGATAATGAAAAATGAGACAATTAATACATATTAAATTGATTAAACATTAAGAACTGCCTTACAAACACCTTTCTACATAAGAAATTAAAATACTGATCACGTCAACAGACACAGTGGGCTAGAAAAAAAACCAGTCATATAAGTCATGATTCCTGGGCGACGCATCATGGGCAGATCAAGAAGAATGTGGTTTCAAAACACCATGGAGACCTCGAACATGACAACAAAAGAAGTGGAGATGGTTAGAAACTGAGATTATTTCAGACGGGCTGTGGTTAAAGCAACATTCTGCGACCTGATGATGTTCTATCTGGCCTATCTTTTTTTATAGGTTATAGGACTCATCATCGAGTGCCGTATCCGCAACGAAGGTTGGCTACCATGGAGCGCCATTCTGCTCTGTCTCTTGCTTTGATGGTGCAGGTTGTCATAGGCTGATTTGTCCATCTTTTGATGTTACTCGTCCATGTTAGTCTTGGTCTGCCTCTGCCTCTTTTACCTTGTATTTTTCCCTCCAGGATTACTTTTAGTAGGCTGTTGTGTCTTTTAACATGGCCCAAAAATTGCATTTGTCTTCTTTGAATTGTGCTTAGTAGTTCTCTTTTCATTTTTAGTTGTTTTAAGACTTCATCGTTTGTTTTCTTTTCCTTCCATCCAATTCTACCTATTCTTCTGTAAATCCACATTTCAAAGGTCTCAATTTTCTGTTCTGTTTTCTTGTCTAATGTCCATGTTTCTGCACCATACAGGAATATTGAGAAGATGTAACATTTTGCTATTCTTAGTTTTAGCCATGGTGTTATTTGTTTTGATGTTAGGATGTTCTTCATGACATTAAAATGACTTTTTGCCATTCCTATTCTTTTGTTCATTTCAGTTGTACAATTTCCATCACTGGTTATAGTATGTCCAAGGTAGTTGTAATTCTGAACTGTCTCCAGGTCTATTCCTTCAATTTTGATATCCACTTGTGGGTTTTGAGTATTTTCTTTGTTTATGATATAGTTTTAGTCTTTTTGATATTCATATCTCATCACCATCATCATCATCGAGTGCCTTCTCCGCAACGAAGGTTGGCTACCATGGATTGCCATTCTACTCTATTTCTACCTATTCTTTTGTTTATTTCAATTTTGCATTTCCCGTCTTTGGTTATTATTATTCATATCTAGTCCACATTTTTTGCTTGTCATGTTTATTTCATTAAGTAATTGTTGTAGATCTTTAGGTTATAGGACTATAAATAATAATACAGGCTCTAAGCTTATTCTCCATATATATATATATATATATATATATATATATATATGTGTGTGTGTGTGTGTGTGTCCAAAATTCGTAAATTGCTGTTATTTGGTATTGATTGCATATTGTATATCCTTTAAATCGCTTTTTTTTTCTTTTCACTTTCAAGTTAGCGACTTCGACATTGTTTCATTACATATTTATTTGCCTTACGTATTTCCTAATGATCACTTCCTGTTACAAAGTTGTACTTGAATCTTTTTAAAACTGAATTTCATATCATTTAGTCAGGACTTTTTTTCAGCCGGAACTGTACAGAACGTGTCCAGGTAAACTTTTAGAATTGTAACGCTCCGGTATGCATATTATCGCACATGATAAAAGGAACATCAACATATCTATAGACGGCAGACAACTAGAACAAGTAGAGGCATTTATATACCTAGAAAGTCTAGTGACAAATAACAATTCATAACAGCAGAAATAGACTCAAGATGCAATAAAGCTTGTCAAATCATTGGACAGCTATCACCATTTTTTTCAAAGAAGGAAATAACTCTAGAGGCAAAACGGGCACTTTACAATACAATCTTCATCCCAACGTTATGCTATCAATGCCAGTCCTAGATGCAAGAAGAATAAGAAAAATTACCTCAACTGAGTTGAAATGTGTTAGAGGAATGACAAAAAAACAGCCTAAGAGAAACGATCAGAAATAAAGAACTGAGAAAAAAGCTAGGAATAACCCCCGTCATAGAATATATAAAGAAACAACCAATAAAATGGCTTGACCACGTGACAAGGCAGAAAGATACAAAACCAACAAAGCAAACCTTCATTAAACGTTGCGAGAACATCATGCACAAGGGCCGACCACGAAAAAGATGGTTTGATGGGATATTAGACACATCAGAAAACTTATCCGCAGAGCCCAACAGAAAGCAAAAGACCGCAAATTATATCTTCCCTCGACGCTGAAATGCAAATGAAGAAGGAAAGAAGAAGATATACATATTTTTAAATGAATTTTTAACTTGGGTTGCCAATTTTTTTTTTGTGGTTTAACAACTACTGTCATTTTAATATTGTGATTATTAATTTTTATTGGCGTCAATTTTGCAATGAAGATAAATTACTCTGTCCGATGCTGGTTACTGCCAGGATTCCACTGCAACTGTTCAAAAGTGCCTACAGTATCCATATCCCTTTCTCATGGCGATACCAACGATACCACATAAATCCACTCCTTTTGAAGTAATTAAAAAGTGTAACTTTAAAGAAGTGTTTTGTAGAAGTGGGTAAATTATTTATCAACAGCTTTGAATCATTCCTTCTAGCCTTTTCTTGATAAATGTAAGTAAACTAAAACTTCAGAGGCAAGAAATATCACTTTTTTAGTTTTATGAGATTGGGTGATATATCGAGTTACATTAAACTTAATTTTTTCTTAAAAAGCCATGTACATAATCATTGGTTGAAATCACGGTCGTTTGTCGCAAGTATTTAATGAATCTCCACTATTTTCAAGTTCACGAACATCATGCGTTTATTCTCAAGTGACATTTGTGTCTCTAAATTCAAGCGTCTTATTTCTCTCCCCCCCCCTTCCCACACCCCTTTCCGCTCCAACTCTTCGTCTTCACAAATATTGGGGGTCTGTCTGGACATATAGGGCTGCAGATTAGGTTCCATGTCCGCTGCAGTCGCTACGAGGTTAGGGCCCGAATTTTTAACTCCACCCTGCGATAGGAAAAAATGGTATTGATCCTACATGACTCGAGATCTCGTGGACTTGATTTGGGAACAATAATGATGTTTACCTCGATAGCATTGAGCATATAAATGATTCTTTAAAAAAAAAATTAATATGGCGTTAGTCCATATGTTCGTTTAACTACAACTTTCCTGTTACAGTTCATAGTTTTATCTTAAACGTTTTCAAGATTTAAAATTATTTTATTTCTCTCATTATAAAGCTTCATATTACAAAATAACAAACATCAGGATACATAAAATAGAACAAGACCTAGGGAGACACTGATAAGAACACTGATGAATGAAACAAAGTTGGTAGGCATAGACCTATTTGATGAGATCAAACATTTTGCCCAGAACAGAAATGGGTTGCCAAAAAACACTACGAGCACCCAGGCGACATCTAGCGGCGCTGGAAGGATCAAGAAGGTTAAAAAAATATGGTATTTGTTTAATTTTATTATGAATCCACGGACAACTATAACTTTCCTTTGTTAAAATTAACTTCTGTCATGTTTTTGTTTGTTCCTCTAATTAAAAATAATAATAATACAAATCTCGTACATACCCACCTTCTCTCAATTAAGTAAGTTTCTGAAATACAAAAGCATACGAAGGTGGAGACGAGAGCGGCCATTATATCTTTTAATTTGTTGCCCGATTGGAAATTGTTCACCTGAATAACACCTGTTAATATAATATATCTCAAATATGTCTTTGATTCCGGAGGTGAGTGACTTTGAAGATGCTTTTAAACATCTAGCAAATAATTATGAAAAGGTTTAGAGCAGCAAAGCCGCCAGTAAGGAATGAAAAAGATTTAACTTCGGAATTATAATGTTAATTGTTTGTTAAACTGTAAAATGAATCTGACTTAAAACTGTAAAGTACCAAATGTTATCAAGTTCAAGTTTTTGTATAAGTCTTGTTGTTAAATAACATTGATCAATGCTTAACTTTTTCCGGTACCACCTACCTAAGGTTTTATTGTAGTTAGTATTATACTAACATCTGAACTCAAATACAAATCCTTTCCATCTCCTATCTTTCCATACAAATTTTGTACCATTTTTCTACTTAAAATACAATTCAATTCCGGCTTCCTGTCGGAGCTACTGAGTTTAGTGCTCTGTGCACATCGTGAGCTGTGTTTTTCATCCGGATCATCTTTCGATATTCCGATTGCTTACGATGAATGATGATATCGTATAACGAAGGATAGCTCAGCTGCGTTCACTTTCGGTGCCGCTTGGCCGTATGCCTTTTGGCGTATGCTGTAGCTGCTATGATAGGAACTGCAGCTGTCTTTCTTTGTTTGGATCCTTTAATGAGATGCGCTTTAATTTGGATAATTCCACTGGCATGAGCGGTTGAGAAATTGTGGATTTTAATTCGTTTGCAGTGATACCGGGGCCTTCGACATTTCGATTTTTCTTGCCCAATAACGACTTTTGTTGTCATACATTTCCTGCCCCAGAAAGATTTTGAACACAAAGTTTAAGTTAAAGTGTAAACATGGTTATCGGTGCTAACTGACAGATGAAGACAACAGGTGTGAACTTGTAACGTATTTAAATAAAAAAAAGTTATATTTTCCTTCATCATACGATATCATCATTCATCGTAAGCAATTGGAATATCGGAAGATTATCCAGATGAAAAACACAGCTCACGATGTGCACAGAACACTAAACTCAGTAGCTCCAGCAAACAAACAAATATACCTATATATTAAATATATGAAATGAAGATAAGTATCTATCAAAGTTTATATATCAATATTTTTGTTTGTACGCCGATTTTGACTTCAGTTTTTAATATCTTCGTACCCATGCTCTAAGAATGAGAACAAGCACCACACTCTCAATAACTACTTCGCTGAAATAAGGTAACCCTTTGTTTTGGTATTAATGCCATTGCAACTATTCTCTAACAGTTCCAATCAGCATTTTTATCACTTTCTTGTTAACACAGGATATGATGGCAGGCACGAATTCCGTACCAGGAGCGAGGAAAAATCAAATCAATCAACTAACTCCCTTTAGACCCCTTTTTGAAGCACAGGCCACGGACAGTTGTCTCTCCATTCATCCATTCATCCATATTCTTCAACATTTTCTCTACTTCTCTTCAGTCCAGAACAATGTTCTTAAAGGTTTCAACTGCTTCTCCTCTTCATATATTCTTAGGCCTTTCTGACTTTCATAAAGCTTGCAATTAATTATTATTAAAGATGGAAATGAATATTGCTCTTTGGATAGGCAGCGGTATAAGGACTACTTTTTAAATTTTCATCTGCCATGGCGGTTGTTTTTTTTTTTTTTTTTATGCGCTCAAATTGAGCTACTTTTTCTTTGTTTCCTGTGATAGGATTAGGCACTCTATAAAACCTCATTTGAGGCATGGAGTCTACTATAACAATTCCTATTACTACTGTTTGGAGTTAATAATGTACAGTCTGCCAAATTAACAAAATATATTTTAGTATTCAGTCAATCATAATAGTTGCAAATAGCATAGTATTTTAGTAACAGATCTAATGGTTTATCTGTGATGTCTGACGTCACAGTTAGAATAACAGGTATAAGTGAGAATAAATAATCACTGAAAGGAGAGCAACGTAGTATTGTTATGGAAACAGAGCCATAGATTTTGGAAGCAGTGATCTCTGCAATATGTGCCATTTTGGTATGCAAGGTTTCTGTTTTTAAAATTGTGGTTCTGCCCTATGTGCCGTCTTCGGCACGAAAGGACAATAGATAGATAGAAAGGAGAGCAACGTTTAGCCATAGTCACATTTATTATCTGCATTATTCAACATGTTGTAAATATCATTAATCAGGATTGTAAGAAAGCAAGTATTGTTTTAAGGTTATGAGAAATAAGGCGTTAGTGTCCCTAATTATCAATTACCAATGAAAAGTGTTATGGATGATTACGCTGTTACATCAGGATGCCATACTTTCCGCGAATAATTCTAAGGTACCTATTTTCATGGGCTTCATGAATCCCGAATCCACACTGTGCTAAAAAAAAAAAAAAATTCACCACGCCTAGGAATTAAACCCGAACCCATGTCGTCAGTAGTGACCTCACTAACAACTCACCCACTTGGTTCTAATGACTATTTTTGTTTTTATAAACGTAGAAATATCCTACAATCTACAGATCGTTGCACAAGGAGAACATCTATAAGAAAAGGTTACATTCAAGGTATGTTAGAAGATGGGGGACTGGTTGGTCTTGAGACAAGACGCCGGCCTCGAGACAGAGAGGTTGTGAGTTCAAATCCCGGCTGCACCAGTTGGTATTTTTATGTATGATTTCTCTCTGCGGCAACCACCACTGGTCTCAGCAGCGAGACCCGGCCTGAAATGTCAATTACTCATCGACGGAAACAAATATGAGTACCTCCGAAGATGGAGTTAACTACCTGTGCGGCGAGGGACCCCTGTGCTTACGGCTGCCATGGAAAAAACAATAAAAACGAATGAACACGTAAAGTTCAGTTCATAGTCTCTAGGGGTTTCGCTAGAGGTGAAAGCTGGTGAACGCAAAAAAAAAAAAAAAAAAAAAAAAAATTGGACCAGGAGACAAAAAGAAACAGGAAAAAGGAGTGGAGGTAAGACAACACAAAATATCCTATTTAACTCTAAGGTCGGATCTATCGATTCAATATTGGCAGATTCAGCCTTGAGAAAAGCTGCTCTGTAAAGATCATCCAGCATAATAATCATCATCATCATTGAGTGCTGTCTCCCCATTGAAGGTTGGCTACCATGGAGCGCCATTCCACTCTGTCTCTTGCTTTGATGGTGCAGGTTGTCATAGGCTGACTTGTCCATCTTTTGATGTTACTCGTCCATGTTAGTCTGCCTCTGCCTCTTTTACCTTGTATTTTCCCTTCCAATATTACTTTTATTAGGCTGTTGTGTCTTTTAACGTGACCCAAAAATTTCATTTGTCTTGCTCTAATTGTGTTTAATAGTTCTCTTTTCAGTTTTAGTTGTTTTAAAACTTCCTCGTTTGTTTTCTTTTCTTTCCATCCAATTCTACCTATTCTTCTATAAATCCACATTTCAAAGGCTTCAATTTTCTGTTCTGTTTTCTTGTCTAATGTCCATGTTTCTGCACCATACAGGAATATTGAGAAGATGTAACATTTTGCTATTCTTAGTTGTTATTCCTGGTGTTATTTGCCAGTATAATACACGAATGTATTACCAAACTACTAACAATTATGATTTCTTGCTAGTAGCCGCCTGTCAAGACGCTAAAGTCTATACACAACTATCCCTTCAGGTTGATCTACAACAAAATGTAGAGAATAAAAGACGACATCAAAGGCAACGTTCAGTTCGTGATTTTTTACTGCTGTGACTATTGAATATCAAGGATGCAGAAGAAGAATGCTCTACTCTATAACTGTTTTCCGCTAGGTTGTCAGTGATGTGCATCTGTTATTACTTATTATCTGGGCTTCACTGCAAGGCAATTTGTGTTTTAATGTTTACTTTACTTTACACCGTTAACTTCTAGCATATTCTTTTGGCATCTATAAAATTCCCTATGCTTGGAAGCAAGTCTTAAAAAAAAATATATACTTACTATTAAGCACACCGTCTGTGAACTTGTGAGGGTAGTAGTAGTAGAAGTCGCTGTATTCACATGGAACTCGAGATGGACATGACATACTTCGTGGTCTGGTTTCTTTGTTATATGTTGACTTCTTGTTGTTTCGACTCCATTTGGTTAAATTATCACACAAGGAACTCATTGTGGTCTGTGGTTACCTTTGTTTTAAAATATTGTTCCATTTTTTTGGTTAAAATATATATCTTTTCTAATCACATATCACACGAGAGGTGAAAGGGTAATAAGTAAAGATTTGAGGGGGATTATCAAATGTGTAAGTTTATGTGTTAGTTTTGCCGAATCACTGCTGTTAAAAACAGATAAACAGTTAATCATTACAGCATGTCGCCAGAACCTCGCTAATTTTCAGGGAGCCGCGTTAGCTCAGTGGTTAGTGAACTGGACTACCACGGACAAGGGGTAGGGTTCGAACCCAACCGACGGCTTCCGGGTTCACCCAGCCTTAAATGGGTACCGGATTTTTTGGGGGCCTCGTTAGCCGAGTTGGGAAAACCACCCGACTTGACTACCGACGTTCGGACAACCCGTGTTTGATTCCCGCTGGGAGCAGTGTGAATTGTACTCGTGGTTGGAAAAAAAAAAATATACCCCCACGGTCGACCCAGCCGTTGGCAGAAATGGGTACCAGGGTATTACCCTGGGAAGGTGAGGAATGTTGTTTCGCATCTGAGTTTTGATGCTTGAGGCGACACTATACAGAAATCTCCGAACATTTCTGGATAGGCGGCCGAGCACATATGGGTGTAAACTCGCGTGCTAAGACGCCGGTTCAAATCTCGTACTTTACTTTACTTTAAGTTTTTCGTGATGCTCTCAGAGGGTGTCTTAAGCGTTGAAAAATCTAGGGGAGCAAACCCCCAAAATAAAATCAAAAGCGAAGATCCTAAGGCGGAGATCCTAAGACCTGCTACAGATTGATTTTGGCATCGGCTATGGTCAGATTGGTGCCAGATATATCGCGATTGCGCCACTTTTGAACGCTCCAACGAAGTCCTAAAGGGAGCTCTGAGACCCGGGCAACAACGATCCTCATATAGGCCTAACTTGCCGGATTTGTTTTCCGAAGAAAGGTCATCCCCTGACTACATCCACTCTTGATTGATGTACTAAAACACATCGATTTATTACTAACGAGGGAAATCATAATATACGTTTGCAGGTATTAAAAGTAATTGTGTGAAAATTATTACTTTGTTTAACACTATAACCGTGAAGGAAGTAACAGGGAGGCAACAAGGAACGTGTAAGCATGTTTTTGTGTGAATGAGTGTGCGTAGATTTCGTCTCAAGAACAGACCTGTGGAAGCAGTTCACAGCCAGACGTCTATTAGCCTGGCAGCATTGTTGTGGGTGATACTGTCTATATAGAAATGGCCCGCCAGTAGAATGAACAATACAAGATAGATTTATATCACGTGGTTTAATTAATTTTTTTCCCCTTATGCCATTTATATTCTAAATTTGAATTCATTTAATTTTCTTTTGGCGTGAAATTTGCCTTTTGATTAATTACCTTATTTGCAAAGATGTGGAACAACAACAGCGATGTAATTGTAATCGTCTTCACATTTTGAGGTCTGAACACTTAAAACACACGACGTAAGGGTGGGGAGGGGTGGTTAATGCACAGATGCTGTTAATTTAAATTGTAGCATCAGGATAACTGTCTTTTTAATTTACCTTGTTTTGGTAGTGAATGGAGACAAATAATAATAAATGAATATTATTTTAGAGCGAAACTTCCTATTCGATATTCAGCGAATCAATTCATAGGAAGAGGTATGTTTACAGCACGCGGAAAAAATGACAAATAACCAACAACATAAAAAAAAAAAACAAAGAACAATATATGGACCGAAGCAGGAGTAGTGAATGTTGTGTAGGTGTGGATCCAGGGGTGGAGAGATATTAAACGTTTCCCTATGTGCCCCTACATTCTACCTCATTAACCCACATGTCACAAGGTTAATGAAGCAATAGATCCCATGGCACTCCAACACATCAGGAAATAGTAAGGCAGATGCATTAACTAAGAGAGGGAGCCGCGATAACTCAGTGGTTAGTGAACTGGACTACAAAGGACAAGAGGTAGGGTTCGATCCCAACCGACGGCTTCCGGGTTCACCCAGCCTTTAATAGGTACCGGATTTTTTTCTGGGAAAGTAAAGCGGCACGGGCGTAATACTGACCTCATTACCCCAAAAATCATGTGCCGAAGGTCTGTAAAATGTATGGTCACTAACACCATATTACCTATACGCCACTTGGCGTGACGGGGGTACTTTACTTTACTTTTTTTTTACTATTATCTAAGAGAGGATCCCGTGAGACATAATTTAACATGAACATATCATTAACCATTGTCAAACAAATAAAAATCTTTAACAGAATATTGGCTTAATGGATAGACTTTGGGAGAAAACAGGTGGGGAATTTTAAAAATACACGTCAAGCCAAACCCTCATGACAACATTAGCAAACTAAAAGAAGAGGCCAAACAACAAATCTACAGAATGAGAACCGGTCATGTACCATTGAACAATCACCTCAATAGAATAACAAGGAAACCAAACTCCAGCATGCCCACTCTGTGAACATGTACATGAAACAGTAGAACATCATATATTTGACGGTCAAAAGCTCACTGACATCAGAGCGACTACTTCATCAAAGACCTGATAAATTGAACACCTTGTATGGAACTACAAGGGAACTCAGAAATACCTGCATTACACACACATACGCACACACACGCGCGCGCACACGCATATATATATATACACACACACATCTTTACATGGCATTGGACCGAAGGGCGTCATCTCACAGACTTCTGGATCCATAACAACAACAGCAACATCCTTAAATTCACGCATCCGTCTATACCCAGCGAATAAGACACACAACTTGGATATCATCATCATCATTGAGTGCCATCTCTGCATCGAAGGTTGGCTACCATGGAGCGTCGTTCTGCTCTGTCTCTTGCTTTGATGGTTCAGGTTGCCATAGGCTGACTTGTCCATCTTTTGATGTTACTCGTCCATGTTAGTCTTGGTCTGCCTCTGCCTCTTTTGCCATGTAATTTCCCTTCCAAGATTACTTTTAGTAGGCTGTTGTGACTTTAAACATGGCCCAAAAATCTCATTTGTCTTGTTTGATTTGCATTTAGTAGTTCTCTTTTCATTTTTAGTTGTTTTAAGACTTCATCGTTTGTTTTCTTTTCTTTCCATCCAAATCTACCAATTCTTCTATATATCCACATTTCAAAGGCTTCCATTTTCGGTTCTGTTTTCTTGTCTAATGTCCATCTTTCAGCAACATACAGTAATGTTGAGAACATATAACATTTTGCTATTCTTAGTTTTAGCCCTAGTGTTATATTGGTTATGATGTTAATATATTGTTCATGACAGTAAAATCACTTTTTGCCATTCCTATTCTTTTGTTTATTTCAGTTTTACATTTTTCATCACTGGTTATAGTATGGCCCAGGTAATTGTAGATCTGAACTATCTCCAGGTCTATTCCCTCAATTTTAATATCCACTTGTAGGTTTTGAGTATTTTCTTTGGTTATAGGTTATGTCAAATACTAACATAAATTAGCAGTTGGCCCTCCGTGACATATTAGAGATTGCCAAAAATAAGTGAAATGGGGAGAGAGATAGCATGCGCTTGTACGCGTGTCTTCCAAATCTGAGATATACAGAATTAAGGAGCCCAGATAGTAACGAGTAGAAATAATTTATTTAATGTGTACCACAGATAGTTGTTATATAATACACTGACCTCTCTTGAATCCTTGTATACTATATGATTCAACATTAATTTTATACAGTGTAGCTGAAATTAATAACAATAAAATCTACTGCAAATATTTCGTCAAAGACACACACAAAATAATTTAAATTTAAAATGTTGCAAAGAATATTTTAAGAAATACTTTAACAAAAAAAAGGGTTGTAATAAATAAAACAAAATAAATATAGTGGAAAATAAACTACTCAAATGTATTTGATTAAATTAATTCACTCAGAGTTAACGCCCTTATTACACTTCCCTATAATGAGCAGCTCAGAAACCTCATTGTCGCCCTTTTTGGTTGGTTTGTGTGAAATCGATACCAGATTGTTTCTTCAATGATGTAGGAGTCTTCATTGACCGCCATAAAATCGTAATAAACGTGTACGAGACGAGATATGAAGAAAACGATACGTGTGTTGCGATATTACGCATGCGTGTCAAATGATATGATATGAGAAGCACGCACGCTGTGGGCTGCTTTTTAAATGTAATATGTTGATAGTTAATAATTCTCTCATAATCACACCAGGTTATCTCATAAAGTAGAAAGTATGCAGCAAGCATCCCTCATCTAATTTTTTTTATTATAAAGTTGGCTGTCTGACCTACGCTTAAAGAATGTGCTTACGTGTCTGGCTCATTAGTTTCTGTATGATGGACCTTTGAGGACAATGACAGAACGAGTTGTTTACTACCTTTCTCAATTCATTCTAGTTGTGTGCTAATGTTTTGTTAGTTCGATAGAATGTTTACTTTGTCCATACTTTAACATTATCACTTTATTTTCTCATTTCTCTACCTCTACTTGACTTTCATCTTCATTCTATTTCCCCTTTGTCTATCTCTCTGTCTTCCCCGTTCATCATTCTATTTCACCCTTTGTCTATCTCTCTGTCTTCCACCTTCATCATTCTATTTGCCCCTTTGTCTATCTCTCTGTCTTCCACCTTCATCATTCTATTTGCCCCTTTGTCTATCTCTCTGTCTTCCACCTTCATCATTCTATTTCCCCCTTGTTTACCTCCCCGTCCTCACCCTTTATCATTTTATTTCTCTCTTTTTGTACCTCTCTGTCTTCCATCATACCTCTCCTTCTCTCTCTCTCTCTCTCTCTCTCTCTCTCTCTCTCTCTCTCATTCTAATTTCTCTTTGTTCTATCTCTCTCTCCGTCGTCCACCTTTCATTACGATAATCTCAACTAAGCTGTTCAACTTGGCGACATGCTCTTACCAGCATGTTTAATCTTCGTTACCAACATTTTAGAAGCTACTCATGTTGATTTAAGTGATTAACTGCAATTTTTCAACTTTTTCATTTGCAGTCTGGTTTATGTAAAACATGTTGATATGGTAAAGCCTCAGTTCAGTAGCTTGCACTATCCTTTCAAATTCTGCATTGTGAGTAGAGGGGGCCTCGGTAGCCTAGCTGGGAAACCCATCCGACTGGGCTACCCGACGTTCGGACAAATCCGTGTTCGATTCCCGTGTGAGTTGTACTCGTGGTTGGAAAAAAAATACCCCGCGGTCGACCCAGCCGCTGGCAGAAATAAGTACCACGGTAATACTCTGGGAAGGTGACGAATGCTGCATCGCATCGTGAGTTTCGATGCTTGAGGCGACACTATCCAGAAGTCTCCGAACACTTCTGGATAGGCGACCGAGCACATATGGGCGGAAACTCGCGTGCTAAGACGTCGATTATTCAAGTATCGTACTTGACCTTGACCTTGATCTTATCATTGTGAGTATAATTTTCAAAGGTATGTAGGAGTATTGTCTTCCCCACTAATTAGTTTTTTCCCCCTCCAAATTTCATGTTTTCTTGCATGTTTCTTTTGTCTTCCCTACAAATGCTTTAAGTTGCGATAAATATATGCCTGCTTCATAGACTACACCAAAGCATTTGGTAGAATAAACCATAATCAACTGATAGACTGCCTAAAAGATATAAATCTGGATGACACAGGCATACGACTGATATGTAGTTTGTACTAGGAGCAAACAGCAATAATAAAATATAACAAGGAGAACTCTACACCCATGGATATAAAAAGAGGAGTAGGACAAGGATGCATCCTATCACCAAGCTTGTTCAATTTATACACTGAGCAAATCTTTAAAAACATCACTGAGATGCCAGGCCTAAACATTAATGGGAAGATAATCAATAACCTAAGATATGCTGATGATACTGTACTACTAGCGGAAAATCCTAAAGATTTACAACAATTGCTTAATGTGATAAACATGACAAGCAAGAAATATGGACTAGATATGAATATCAAAAAGACTAAAACTATGATCATAAAGAAAGGCAATTCTCAAGACCTACAATTAAATATCAAAGTTGAAGGAATACATCTAGAGACAGTTCAGAACTACAACTACCTGGGACATACTATAACCAGTGATGGAAAATGTACAACTGAAATAAATAAAAGAATAGGTATGGCAAAAAGTAATTTCAATGCCATGAAAAATATACTAACATCAAAACAAATAACAACAGGGCTAAAACGAAGAATAGCAAAATGTTACATCTTCTCAATATTCCTGTATGGTGCAGAAACATGGACATTAAACCAGAAAACAGAACAGAAAATTGAGGCCTTTGAAATGTGGATTTACAGAAGAATAGGTAGAATTGGATGGAAAGAAAAGAAAACAAACGAGGAAGTTTTAGGACGACTAAGGGTGAAAAAAGAACTACTAAACACAATTAGAGCAAGACACATGAAAGTTTTTGGTCATGTTAAAAGACACAACAGTCTAATAAAAGTAATATTAGAGGGGAAAATACAAGGTAAAAGAGGCAGAGGCAGACCAAGACTAACATGGGCGAGTAACATCAAAAGATGGACAAGTCAGCCTATGACAATCTGCACCATCAAAGCAAGAGACAGAGTGGAATGGCGCTCCATGGTAGCCAACCTTCGATGCGGAGAAGGCACCCAATGAGGATGATGAATCCTGAAGAACGTGCTTTATTTTGTTTGTTCTTCTCAATCTATCAACTTTTCAATATTGAAGGCGCTTATAAGCGCCAAATTCGAGATCACGTGGTACTCTAAAATTAAGAAGGTGGATGTTGCAGTTGGGTGTGGTGGTGATGATAATGAATGATGCAACGTTCTTCATGCTGGTTCTGGCCGCTACAAACAAGAATCAACTCAGTATGTTATGTTTCTTAGAGGTGATAACCACACATTTCTGAAATATGTTTCAATGTCCGAAAAAATCTGACAGGAGAAACTGAAGGCGAAAACTATTCAGAGCAATCAAGATGTTCTCCTCCGCTTATCCAGAAAAGGGAGCTGTGATAGCCCAGTGGTTAGTGAACTGGACTACAAAGGAAAAGAGGTAGAGTTCGATCCCAACCGACGGCTTCCGGCTCACCCAGCCTTTAATGGGTACCGGATTTTTTTCTGGGAAAGTATTGCGGCACGGGCGTAATTACACCAAAATAATATATTACCGTATTATTTGACTGGCTCAGCCAAAAATATATAGAAATAGAAACTATGGAAAGCAAACAAGACCTAAGAGGAATGCACACAGAAATAAAGAGAATGACTAATAAAAATAAAAAAGCCACAGAAGGTGGATGCATTGCAGACAAAAAAGGAAAAATGCTAACAGACAATAAGGATATCGTAGATAGATGGCAGGAATATATAACAGAACTATTTCATGGTCAAAGGGACAAGAAACCAGTTATAAAATGTACATCAGGCTATAAAATCTTAAAATCTGAGGTGGAAAAAGCTATAAAAACAATGAAAAGGGGAAAAGCAGCAGGACCTGAAAGCATACAGATAGAGATGATACAGGCACTTGAAGATTTTGGCATTGAAGTGATTACAGACATATGCAACCACATATACCACACAGGATACATACCAAATGAACTAAAAACATCAACTTTCATTGCATTGCCTAAAAAGAATGGTGCAGTTGAATGCAGTGACTTTAGAACAATAAGCCTAATGAGCCATGTTACAAAAATCTTGATAAAAGTTATACAAGGAAGGATTCAGAATAAAATCAATACTGAATTAGATGAGCAGCAATTTGGATTTAGGAAAAATAGCGGGACAAAAGAAGCCATATTCTGCATGAGAACATTAATCGAAAAATACACAGAAGTAAACAAACCAATATATGACTGCTTCATAGACTACACCAAAGCTTTTGATAGAGTACACCACAAACAACTTATAGAATGCCTAAAAGAGATACATCTAGATGACATGGATATACGACTAATATGCAATCTATACTGGGAGCAAACAGCAATAATAAAATATAACAAAGAGTTCTCTACACCCATTGATATAAAAAGAGGAGTAAGACAAGGATGCATCCTATCACCAAGCTTGTTCAATCTATACACTGAGCAAATCTTTAAAAACATCATAGAGATGCCAGGCCTACAAATTAATGGAAAGATAATCAATAACCTAAGATAGCTGACGATACTGTACTACTAGCAGAAAATCCTAAAGACCTACAACAATTACTTAATGAAATAAACACGACAAGCAAAAAATATGGACTAGATATGAATATCAAAAAGACTAAAACTATGATCATAAACAAAGAAAATACTCAAAACCCACAAGTGGATATCAAAATTGAAGGAATAGACCTTGAGACAGTTCAGAACTATAACTACCTTGGACATACTATAACCAGTGATGGAAAATGTACAACTGAAATAAACAAAAGAATAGGAATGGCAAAAAGTAATTTTAATGTCATGAAGGACATACTAACATCAAAACAAATAACACCAGAGCTAAAACTAAGAATAGCAAAATGTTACATCTTCTCAATATTCCTATATGGTGCTGAAACATGGACATTAGACAAGAAAACAGAACAGAGAATTGAAGCCTTTGAAATGTGGATATATAGAAGAATAGGTAGAATTGGATGGAAGGAAAAGAAAACAAACGACGAAGTCTTAAAACAACTAAAAATGAAAAGAGAACTTCTGAACACAATTAGAACAAGACAAATGCGATTCTTAGGCCATGTTAAAAGACACAACAGCCTACTGAAAGTGATCCTGGAGGGGAAAATACAAGGTAAAAGAGGCAGAGGCAGACCAAGATTAACATGGACGAGTAACATCAAAAGATGGACAAATCAACCGATGACAACCTGCACCATCAAAGCAAGAGATAGAGCAAAATGGCGCTCCATGGTAGCCAACCTTCGTTGCGGAGACGGCACTCAATGATGATGATGAATATATTACCGTACACATTACCCTAAAAATCATGTGCCGAAGGTTTGTAAAGGTTGGTTATTGGTTATGGAAGGCCTCGGTATCACAGCAAACGAATTAAAATCCATAATTGCTCAACCGCCCGTGCCAGTGGAATCATCCGAATTACTAATTCATCTCCCAAACAAAAAAAGGTAACTGTAGCCCCCATCGTAGCAGTCTCAGCACACGCCGAAAGACATAAGGCGAAACCGCGCAGAGAGTGAACACAGCCAACTGTTCCCTGTCATACGATATCATCATTCATCGTAAACAATCGGGATATCGAAACACGATCAAAACGGATGAGACACACAGCTCACGGTGTGCACAGAGCACTTAACTCAGTAGCTCCTGCAACAAGCCGGACTTGGAATATGAGGAAACTACAACAAGGAACACCCTTCAGACATAGCCTTCAATGGTTCCTGCCGCCTATCCACCATATACCATGGAAGTTCATGTCCTCCCGAAAATGATGATCGTTATATTGAGAACAAAAATTGTATAGCGCTTGATGGTGTTAGGACATTGTTCTTGACACCAACCGAACATATAAACACACAGGTAGTCGTCGAATTATCCCTGTCACACATCAAACAACAGACCTTACGGTTAGCGTACAACGAACGAAACACGGTGCAAATTCCCAAAGAGGAAAATCTTCGGTGAACTTGACGGAGCAATCCATTACTGCGTTTCAGCATGCAAATAACTTGCGATAAAAATCTCAATGTCGGCCATTGAACAGCACTCAATGTGACGTAAACCGCATGTCAACACTAGACGGTGAAGGTCGCCGTTACAATACTTGACTTTTCAAAAAGAAACATTGCTGTATCTACTCGGCGGCGCAGATTTGTCCACTTTGTCGCGCAGATTTGCTAAGTAGAACATCATTTTGATTTCAACACAGAAAATTGCAATCAGAGAGCCGAAATTAATCAAACCCCAGATGCATTGTCTGCAGCGATCGAGAGAACGTGAAACGTTCCACCATTTTGAAACTGAAGTCAGGTTTGTAAAATTTATGGTCACTAACACCATATTCTCTATACGTCAATTAGCGTGACTGGGGTACTTTACTATTTACTTATCCAGAGAAGTGTTCGGAGACTCCTGTTTAGTGTCACCTCAAGCGTCGTAACTCATGAGCGAGGCACCATTCCTCACCTTCCCAAAGTATGAACCATGGTACCGGTTTCTGCCAGCGTCTGGATCGACCCACAGGGGTATCGGTTTTTTTCCAACCACGAGTACAACACTTCCTCCAGCAGGAATCGAACACGGGTTGTCAAACAGCGGTAGCTAGTGGGGTGGTTTTCCCAACTAGGCTACAGAGCGGCCCCCCCCCCCCCTCACACCATATGATCTTCTTCTTCTCCGTCTTCTTTTCTCTTCTCACTGATACCTAAAAGTGTCGTGGTTTATATCATTTGTCGTTCTTGAGCTGCTCGAACTGTCTGAATTAGTGATTTTCCTTTGTTGTTACATGTCTCTGTCACTGCATCTATCCATCCTCTCCAGGGCCTTCCTCTTGGTCTTTTTCCATGCATTCTCGAGAAGAACGCCCTTGATGGTGATTGATAAGGATTCATTCTGACCAGGTGGCCAAACCATTTAAGTTAAATCACAAATAAATCCGTTCGAAATAACACAAGAACGCTTGAATTTCTTTCACTACGGACATTGAAATTCACTTATGTCTTAAATTTGACTTCCATCGAAAATTGTATCGTGTTGCCAGCACAGGTCACACACCGGAAGTCCCCATATGATAATGGAAGACAATGAACGTTTGTTTGTGAGGATTTTTTTTAAAAAGAAACTAAATAAAGAATGTATACGTAGTAATGTGTATGTGATATGGGGTATTGAAATATAACTTCATTGTTCAAGGATACAACGTTATGAGATGAGTGAACCAGTGCTTGTCTTGTGCTTATTACCACGTTAAACTCTTAACAATAATTATTACCTTTCTCACAACTGTGTCGACTGGATGTGCACGTGTCATCCTTCAGACCTACAACATTAATAGTGCGAAGTCGTCGGGCTACGAATATTCTACCAGCACACACTTTTCACATATAATATAACTAGGCCACACAAATGTGCAATAACACATTCCGATAAATACAGAAAAATCTCACTTATGTTGATCTTGTATCAGAGCATATTGATTAATCGTTTTATCTGCACATTTGCATAAATATCAGTTAATGTTATCCTAGTTCTTACAATATACCGAATTTACAATCTTACATTGGAAGTAACATCTTATTCATAATTGTCATTACTTTGTCGATCAAAGCTTTACTAACTTGACACATTTACAATGCTTACATCTTTGATTATAATTTGCGGGTTAATCGATGAGTTACGTGTTGTTGCTTGGTAGTAAGGATTTCAAAGGCAGTCCGGATCGACCAAAGTTAGAATTGTATACGTGCAGAAGGATTATGAACGAAACAGCCAAATGGAAATAGCAAACTTGGTGACAATAAAATTCTGAGATAATCCCTGACATCTTTCTATAGCCGTCCAACAGTGAGAGACACGTCCATGTTAATGACAAACTTCCTGTTTGATAACATAGTATTCATCTGTCGTGGAAACGCTTTGGAGTCTGAGATTAAGGTATTAAGTCACCTGGAGAAATGAACAACGATTGTATTCCCAAACAGTTAATGTATTGAGAATTAGGGATGGCAAGTAACAAAAGGTAGACTATTTCTGATATATAAAAATGCACCGCTCATTTAGATGTAGTCAAGTTTATCTTTATTCCGATGTTCGTTTGTGTTGTTATCGTTTTCTGAAGGTCACCGTATGTAGGCCAAAACGTCAATATTTTGTGGTTTTTTTGTAAAGCTGTCGCCATACCTTGTGATAGTTTTCTTTACACCCCACCACTTGCACCACAATATCCCATGTCACGTTCTCTAATTCTGTCTTTAACCATTACTATTTATTATAATAATATTTATCCATTAATCTTTTATAATAATAATCTTTAGTCATTAATATTTTATTATAATAATCTTTAGCCATTAATCTTTTATTATAATAATCTTCGGCCATTCATCTTTTATTATAATAATCTTTAGCCATTAATCTTTTAGTTTGGACTGGCGTCCCTTCAGTCGGAACATTCCCATATCCACTTTTCCGCTCGTTCCAGTAACCATTGAAGTTTTCGTTTACTGATTCCTGTTTTGCATTGATTGAACGTGTTGTGTTCCTTTCCCTAATAGTGCTTTTTCATCAACCGCTCTTCGTGTTTCAATCATTCCTTTGACATGTGGGCTATCCGCTGTGGGAGGTGGTCTCTGAAAGCCCTCACAATGTCATTTAAATCCATTTTGAAGGTTCACTACGCAAATGCGGAGCCGCGATAGCTCAGTGGTTAGTGAACTGGACTACCACGGACAAGGGGTAGGGTTCGATCCCAACCGACGGCTTCCGGGTTCACCCAGCCTTAAATGGGTACCGGATTTTTTTCTGGGAAAGTAAAGCAGCAGGGGCGTAATACTGACCACATTACCCCAAAAATCATGTGCTAAAGGTCTGTAAAATATAGGGTCACTAACACCATATTTCCCTATACGTCACTTGGCGTGACGGGATTACTTTACTTTACTTTTTTACTACGCAAATGCAGACCCCGCCAACCTGTCTGCCATCCCATTGCCACGAACACTTGTGTGTCTGGGCATTGTATCCAAGTTAGGCTGCTAACGTGGAACTGGTGATCTTCGATTACTGTTTCTACTGATGACCATGTGGTCTATGCCTATCTGTATCGATATTCTTATTTATTTGTCAATCTACAAGGCTTCGGAATTCATCAAGTTTTGGAATGAGGCGAGTAGCAGAGAATTTCTTCTAGATTAGTTGGGCAATATGATCTACGCTGACTATATAATTAAAATTATATGCCAATGTTGATGGAAAAATATAAAAGTTACCAATAAAATTGTTTAGAGGATTATACCCTTCCTCCCTCTTTTCAAACAGAATAACTACAACAAAATTAATAAACTCACAATTTTTGAAGAAAAAAAAACATATTTTAACTGAATTTCATTTTTAATACATTAGATTCCTGTTTTATGTATGCGTTAATGAACAACAATACTAAAAAAAACATGACAGTCGGTACCAAATTTAACATACATACAATGAAGCTCACTTTAGCGTTCCTCTAGGTACGAATCAGTGCCTAGTTAAGTTATCATAATCATCATCAACTACCGGGCCTGCTGGCGTAGGTGATCATGTCTCTCCACAACTTTCGATCTCGGCAGCTATTTATCATTTCTGTTGTTGACCTTCTGCCAAGCTATTCTCTTAAGCTGTCTGTTATTTTTTCTCTTTGCTTCCACCCATCTCTTCGTCCCTCAATTATCCAAGCTGTTACAATATATTCCAGCTGTTCTCTTCTCATTGCATGGCCAAAAAATTATGATTGTTTCCTCCTAATATTGTAAATTAGCTCTCTTTTTGCTTTGGCCTCTTTCAGAACATCTTCATTACTCTTCTTAGCTGTCCATGGTATTCTCAACGTTCTTCTGTAGAACCACATTTCTACAGACTCTATTAGTGATTTTCTTGTCTGTTATCCTATTATCCATGATTCACATCTATATGTTAAGACTGGCTCTACATAACATTTAAGAACTCTTTTTCTTGTTTCTATTGTCAAAAATGGATTGCATAGTATCTTCTTCATTTTTGGGAAAGCTGCTTTTGCCTGAGCCATTCTGCATCTCCCTCTTTTGTACATCTTCCGTCTGAGGTTAACAAAGTTTCCAAATATATAAATTCATTTACCTGTTTTAATGTTGTTCCACTTGTCTTTATTTTGCATTGAGGTGATGTCTTTTTCTTTGTTGCTACCATTACTTCTGTCTTTCTGCTATTAAGGCTGAGTCCTTTATTTTTGCTTTCTTTCACTATAATATCTAACATTTCTTGTAACCTATTTTCACTCTTAGCGAAGTTAAGTTATATCTGAGGTAAAAATATAAATCCCATGTGCATATTGAGTATGAAAAAATGAAACTGGAACTTCACGATTTTAAAATGTGCTATGCGTAAACACATTTTAAAAATAGCAGTGCAATTAATATACTCGCTGAGATCATTTCAGTCAAATATATGAAATTACTTTAGAAAGTCTCCTAGTGTTATTTTGTTCATACACTGTGCTGAATGCTCTCTGTCTGATCATGAATGAGAAGTAATCTATAAAAGAAAGAAAAGAAAAAAATATTCCTATCACTCCTTGCTGCCGTAAAGGGAACATATTGTTGGTGACTATATTTTTACATGATCAAATACACACTTTTGGATAATGTGGTCAGTATCACGTCAGGTCGCCTCTACTTTCCAGAAAATTGGTACCCATTTTTAAAGGTAGGAGACATTGGCGCCTTGTCGGCTATAAAAAAAAAAATCAAGCACTTCTGAGAACGGAACTAAGACTCTTTTTACTAGGAAACAAGTACGCTAACCACTCAGCCATCGATGTTCCAAGTATCTAAATATTATAACTGGAACAATACATCACAAGCAGAAATGTCATTGTGCAACTTTTGGGCGTCGTTGGAATGAAGCCATGAAATCATAAAATCATTGCCTGCCCTGTCCCGGTAGTTGTGTGACTGATTCAGAGAAGAGACCTAAGATTGTACTTATAATATATATATATTTTTTTTAAATTAAAGAACACAAGCACATCGCATAACGAGAGAATTACGGATGAATTGTTAAAACAACTTGTTCATTACAGCTGCTAGTTACAACACTGCATTTATAAACCAGATTGAAACCACAGTAAAATCGGAGTCGTAGATGAATTATATATTCATGTTAATATTACACAGCAAGACATTGTTATTCACCAAACTACATGAAAAACACATCTCAGAATGGGAGAAAAGCTTTGATAATCGGGAGATAACTCACTGTCACTACCCAAGCTCACACTGTGCCTATATCTGAAAACAAATAAGTATTGATTCTGTACTTCACAGCTGCTGGCATGTGTGCAGCCAATCATGCATATTATGTTTGGCCTAAAATAAACCCAAATAACGGTAGTGCCCGCGACATGAAGAACTATAGCAGAAAACAAATCAGCTTGCTGGTTTGAATTCATGTTACAATTTAAATGGAATTATATTACATTAATTATGTTTATTTAACGGGAACAAGTATAAAAAATGTAATTTGAAAACCATCAATGTCTACATTTTGAGATTTGTTCTAGCTTTGTAGGGATCGAAAAGCATTTATTATTTTTATCATTTATGTGTTATTAATCCAATGAATTTATTATAAAAAATCTATCTATTGACCTTTAGAGCCGTTGCCGGCCCATAGGGAGTAGACCAAGATACACTTTCTCATATCTGAATTTTTGTTCTAGCAGTTTTCTTTTAAAAATATTTTATCAAATCTCGCCATTTGTCTCTGTTCTGTGCAAGCAGCTCTATCTCATTGAGGGAGCCGAATCCTGTTGCTCTTGCCTCTCTCATCAATGTTCTTCTCAGTGTCTCCCTGGGTATAACAATATAACAATAGAACTTACTAAAGTAAAGCGTCATAACAGTCTGATCAATGAAGACTAGGTGCATAGACGATGACTACATAATGTAGACAAATGTCGCTGTACAAAGAGAACTGCTTTCACCGAAAATTTAGCGTCGTCTAAATATATAAATTCCTGTCTGCTACCAGGGCCTCATTATGAGTAAAGAACAGTGACACTGTGACCTTCCAAGTATGTCGTAAGAGGCGACGAAGGAGGTTGATCGATGGCTTGACAAGCTATCATTGTAAAAAGTATTGTTATGGAAACAGAGCCATACATTTTAGAAGTAGTGATCTCTGCAATATGTGCCATTTTGGCACGCAAGGTTTCTGTTTTTGAGATTGTGGTTCTGCCCTATGTGCCGTCTTCGGCTCGAAAGGACAATAGATAGATAGAAATGCACAAACGTCATTTACGATGAAGGATGAAGTTTATTTTTCAGGAAAATCAAGCAACACCTTTCATTCACATTTTTGCAGCGATTCCACCGTTATCAAACTCACCATCATAGTCTGTGTCCATCTTTTGATTGCATTGAATGATATAGAAAAAAAATATATTATGCAATCCATTTTCGCAAATGGAAATAAGAAAAAAACAGCTCTTGAGTGTTATTTGAAGCCAATCGTGGCACATGGAAGTGAATCACGGACAATAGGAGAGTTGAAAGGAAAATTGGTTATTGGTTATTGGTTATGGAAGGCCTCGGTATCACAGCAAAAGAATTAAAATCCATAATTGCTCAACCGCCCGTGCCAGTGGAATCATCCGAATTACTAACTCATCTCCCAAACAAAGAAAGGTAACAGTAGTCCCCATCGTAGCAGTCTCAGCACACGCCAAAAGACATTAGGCGAAACCGGGCAGAAAGTGAACACAGCCAACTATTCCCTGTCATACGATATCATCATTCATCGTAAACAAGCGGGATATCGAAGCAGGATCAAAACGGATGAGACACACAGCTCACGGTGTGCACAGAGCACTTAACTCAGTAGCTCCTGCAACAAGCCGGTCTATAGCATCTAGGTAGAGTGTGATGCAACGAAGTCTAGGTGAAAGCATGACATATCGACGATTAACGTGAATAAGGATCTAAACGTGTTGCATGAAAGTGGTTTACGTGTGATGAATCCAGAACAAATGTAAAATAAAACTCTTTAACAGTTGTACTAAGAGGAGGGAGAGAGAGAGAGAGAGAGAGAGAGCGAGAGAGAGAGAGAGAGAGAGAAAGAGAACGAGAGAGAGAGAGAGAGAGAGAGAGAGAGAGAGAGAGAGAGAGAGAGAAAGATAGAGAATAGCCGAAACAGAAATATTTGTATTTTATAGAAAGGAACTCCTCTTTTGAAAGGTAGTGTTTTTTTCACCAGTCACACGGAACATCATGTGCTGATCAAATAACTACTCTACGTATAATAGTTGAACAAAGTTTAGAACTAAAATCCCCACTTTATATTGGATTCATAGATTACGAAAAGGCATTTGATAGTTTAGACAGAAGAATGCTTTGGAAGTTGCTGAGTCATTATGGAATCCCCATAAAGTTTATTAACCTGATAAAAACAATGTATGAAGGAACAAAATGTAGTGTGGTGCATGAAGGACAGCTTACAGAAGCATTTGAAATAAGAACAGGAGTAAGGCAAGGATGCCTTCTGTCTCCATTTCTCTTTCTACTGGCCATAGATTGGATTATGAAAATAACTCAAAACAACAGAAATGGGATCCAGTGGTCACTGACCAAACAACTTGATGATTTAGACTTTGCTGATGACATAGCTCTCCTATCACACAGCCACCAACAGATGCAAGATAAAATGAGTATATTAGATGAGAGATCACAACAGCTAGGACTAAAGATTAATAGAGATAATGTAGACGAGGATTATTGCTTCTTCTCTAGCAATCACTAATCTGGGCATTTACAGCAACATCTGGGGCATGGTACACTCAGGATCAGGCTTCACGCCTTCTCGTGGACTGACTTCGCGTTGTGTTTCTGTACTCGACACTCCAGACTCGTTCGTCGCAGGATCAGTCACCCTTCCAACACAGCAAGTAACAACACCAGGAATAATAAACAACAGTTTAATACATTAACAGATTGCACATACTGCCATGGCGTCCGCCACTAAGTCATGTATGATAACCAATTGTAAACAAGAACTTCTCTGGACAGACTTACTGGTGCATCAATAACACTTCACAATGATATGATTCACACCCCATGTTCACACCTTACAGCTAACTGCTGTTGACGATTTCTACAAAGGCACCTGGCACACAGCCCATAGTGCATATGAACACTTTACTCCTACTGAAAGATTCGAATCGATAATCACGGCACACAGCCGATAGTTCATCCTGAAACCTTAACACTGATGAAGGCCTCTAGTTATTTGATAACGGCACTCAGCCGACAGTCACATTGAACTCTTGCTAATAATGAAGAGTCCTATATTGATAATCACGGCACTCAGCCGACAGTCACATTGAACTCTTGCTAATAATGAAGAGTCCTATATTGATAATCACGGCACTCAGCCGATAGTTCATCTTGAAACCTTAATACTGATGAAGGCCTCTAGTTATTTGATAACGGCACTCAGCCGACAGTCACATTGAACTCTTGCTAATAATGAAGAGTCCTATATTGATAATCACGGCACTCAGCCGACAGTCACATTGAACTCTTGCTAATAAGAGTCCTATATTGATAATCACGGCACTCAGCCGATAGTTCATCTTGAAACCTTAATACTGATGAAGGCCTCTAGTTATTTGATAACGGCACTCAGCCGACAGTCACATTGAACTCTTGCTAATAATGAAGAGTCCTATATTGATAATCACGGCACTCAGCCGACAGTCACATTGAACTCTTGCTAATAATGAAGAGTCCTATATTGATAATCACGGCACTCAGCCAATAGTTCATCTTGAAACCTTAATACTGATGAAGGCCTCTAGTTTCTGTCCTAATGGCACACAGCCGACAGTTCAACTTGATATGCATTGTCTACTGATGAAGAATTCTAAATTCTGTCATAATGGCACACAGCCGACAGTTCAACTTGATATGCATTGTCTACTGATGCAGATTTCTAAATTCTGTCCTAATGGCACACAGCCGACAGTTCAACTTGATATGCATTGTCTACTGATGCAGATTTCTAAATTCTGTCCTAATGGCACACAGCCGACAGTTCAACTTGATATGCATTGTCTACTGATGCAGATTTCTAAATTCTGTCCTAATGGCACACAGCCGACAGTTCAACTTGATATGCATTGTCTACTGATGCAGATTTCTAAATTCTGTCATAATGGCACACAGCCGACAGTTCAACTTGACATGCATCGTCTACTGATGCAGATTTCTAAATTCTGTCCTAATGGCACACAGCCGACAGTTCAACTTGATATGCATCTTCTACTGATGAAGATTTCTAAATTCTGTCCTAATGGCACACAGCCGACAGTTCAACTTGATATGCATCTTCTACTGATGAAGATTTCTAAATTCTGTCCTAATGGCACACAGCCGACAGTTCATCTTGATATGCCTTGTCTACATTAGACCTAGTTGCAATTAACTAACTTAGCTATCTCTCACTTGATGATCAGATCACTAGTTGTTTTAATCTATCTCTACCGTAACTTAGTGACTCAACTATCTAGTTCGACTACTGGCCACACACTAACCTGTAACCCAGAATCTGTTTCATACTGTTCCTTGCCCACCGTCTCGTTGTGTCCTGTCGGACACCACGTCTGCATCTGGCCTCGACTCAAGCTCGAATGAATTCTATTCTGCCCTTCGCCTCGACTAAAGCTCGACTGAATTATGTTCTCCCCTAGTTCTTTCTCTTCAATTTCGTTCACACCTGTCCCTCGCCTTGCACGCTTTTCTACCAATTCACCGCGCCCTAATTACATCTAGTGTTCCCATTATCTCCCCTCTCAACATCTCCTTAATTTTCATCATTACGTCCCCTTGACCACATCTCCCACCTATCACTCTTCTTCACCACCTTCCTACCCTTTTTAGTTATTTATCCATCATAATAACTAATGTGTCCTATCATCTTCTTAATTTTCACTCTAACTTCTAGTCGGAGCCGCCTTCACAATTTCCGTCAGGGCCCTATCTCTATTACTCCCCTTAACATTTAACATTTTGTCTCCGTTTGTCAGTATTTTCTTCTAGTTCACAGACCTCATATATGGGCCCTATGAAATCTGTAGACTAGGTATCTGTCTCTTGTCTATCTCTCATCGTCACCCTTTCTAATCTCTCACTATTCCTATTCCTACATTGCTCATTGCAATATTCTCTTATTGTTTACACAATATTTCTTTTTGTGTAGCCTAAATTCCACCGGAACACACTGCCGGGACTACACCTCTCTACTTTCCTCGTTCTCATAGGCTCCTACTTGTTGCCTACTTACTCTATGTAGCCCAATTCTTTCGATTGGTACTTCGCTACATCTCCTTTTCCTTTCTGTAGCCTAATTAATCTCAGACTAGTACTCCGCTACCACTTCAACTGTCTCTACTCTTCTGTCGTCGTCTCCAGTCTCTTTCACCTAATATACTCTACCTCCTTCATCTCCTATTTTGTACTCTTAACTATTATTTCTGTGTTCTATAATTCACTATTATTCTATTCTTGTTCAACCAGTCCCTACCTAGCACCATCATTCTATTCATTTTCCTTATTATTACAAACTTTTGTTGCCGCCGCCTCCACAATTTATGATCTAATATCTCCATTCATCCTTCGACCTATAATTATCATATCTTCGATGACCTTTCCTCTCTCTATATCCATAATCATAAATTCGACTCTCTTTTCGATAACTTTTCCTATTCTCTCTATACCCGTAATCATAAGTTTGACTCTCTTGTATCTCGTCTAGCTCCTTATATAATTTTTCCTCTGACTCTCTTGTTAATCTTTCTATGTCTGCTGCTCTTAATTTCCACAGACCCTCCTTTGTTTCTCTATTTCCTGTGTCTTCTATTTTCTGTGCTTTCTCTGCGTTATTCATTTCTATTGATTCTATTCTATATGTTTTCTCTACTGTATGTATGGGACTTGGCAACATCCTTTCTATGTTGGCCGTGAATTTCTCAATCATCTTTAATAATTCACTTCCACTATCTTGCTCCTGGATTTCTTTGTCCCCTTTCATTTCCCCTACTAATAAACTTCCGTTATTATCTATCTGTGTTCCCTTATCCTCTGTGTTTGTTTGTCCATCTGTCATTGTCCACTTATTCTTTGCTTCTTTCTCTACCATTTGTGTCGCACTATCTCTACATTCAGTTATTTGTGTTTGTGTACCTTTTTCTTCTTTTTTCTTCTGTCTAACTATCTCCTCGTCCGTATCAACCCCTGCATCAATATATTTTCTCATGTCCCTATCTGCTAACCTTGTCTGTGTTTCCCTTGTCTCATGTGTCTTCCTTACTTTCCTACTCTTGTTTGATTTCTTAGAACCTAACTTTTCTAATTTACTCATATCATTTTCATCTGCTGTCAAAAATTCTTCATTGTCTTCTGTATCTGCTCTTGTGTCTGTTGTCCTAATTAATGTATTATGTTCCCTAATTCTCTTGTTTATACTGATACTATATAATCTATCTTCTATTTTATTATGTAGTCCCTCTCTTCTTACTCCAATACTATTTACATATAATGGTTTTATCTTTTGGTTGTCTTCCTGTCTCACTTGTATGGGTGTAAAAATATCTACCTTTATTCTATCATTAGCTATATTATGTTCCTGTCTTATAATATTATTCACTATCTCACTATTTCTATATAATATTATAGCTTTATTTCTCTTGCTTATATTTAATATGAATTTACAATACATGATTTGACCAAATTTACCAAAATATTCTCTAATCTGTCCTTCTGTTATGTCCTTCCTCAGTCCTGTAACTATTATCTTACAACTATTTGTTTTGGTTGCCATATTCTATTGTCTATACACTTTATGTCCTCCTCTGATATTCCTTTAGCTTATTTCTCTCACTTCCTCCTATTGCCTAATTCAATCTATCAGTTAAATGGATTCAATACATCAGCCCCAAAAATGAGTTCAAATTCTAACACTTTTTCTTTCCACTTCAATATCCCCAAAATTTTTAATCAATAATTTCTCTTTTCAATACCCAATCACCATTTTACAATTCAGTACCTCAAAAAAAAATTTTCAATCAACCATTTTCCCATTCAGTAGATCAAAAATGTTTCATCAACAGACCAATATTTTGTATAGTCAATTCAACATCAACAATTTTACAATTCAGTAGCTCAAAATGTGTCATCAACAGACCAATATTTTGTATAGTCAATTCAACATCCACTATTTTACAATTCAGTAGCTCAAAAATGTGTCATCAACAGACCAATATTGTGTATAGTTAATTCAACATCAACAATTTTACAATTCAGTGGCTCCAAAAAAATTTTGCCAATCAATGATTTTTCTGCTCACTACAAAAACAACCAATTTCACAATTTGGTATAACCACTTTCCAATTAATTAACCTGTAATAAATTTTTTTTTTTTTTCAGTACAAACTCACCAGATTTACAATTCCATAAAAATTCCAATCACTGGACCAGCAATAATTGTTCTAATTAATACAAAAGTCACAACTTCTACATTTCAATATAACCAACCAAACAAAATTCAATCAATCACTCGCAATAATTTTCTATTCCCTATAGAATTTACTATTTTACAATTCAATATAAAAAAAAAAACATTCTCAATTAATTGATCTACAAAAAAAATTTTTTTTTTTTTTTATTCCACTATCTCCGGTCTGTTTGTCCTTTGTGTTGTGCCCTATTTCTCGCCCTATTATTGACTTAACATCCCCTCAGGCTTATAATGTACTTCAATAATCTTTAGCACCAACACAGGATCACCTTTATTCAATTTGAGCAACATCTGCCGTTTAACTTACTCCTGTATAATAATTTCCCCTACAACAATGTTCAATTTATTAGTACACTTTATGTTGAATACTTATTGATTTGCCATGTTATTTATATTGTGGTGATCGAACACAACATTTTTACATTACTCACAAAATTTTCAATTCAATAGCAAAAAAAAAAAAAAATTTAGTTCACTACACCAGAACTTTCCTACAAAAATTGTTAATTCAACACTGAGGAAACTTCCTAATAAATTACACCAAGGAGAATGTCAATTTAATACATAAGAAACCAATTTTCAATTCCATATACCAAAAAAATTTTCCCCTTCAATACATCAGGGAAACAATTTCCCAATTCACTACACAAGGGAACCTAATTTTCCAATTCAATATAGGAGGGCACAAAATTTTCCAATTCAATGCACAAGGGAACAAAATTTTCCAATTCAATATCCAGGGAAAACAAAATTTTCAAATCCAATTGCTCAGGAGAAGAATTCCCATTCATCATCCAAGAAAAAAAAAAAATTCAATTTAATATGGAAGCAACAAAATTCCACTTCAATATGCCAGAAAAATGTCCAATACACAAGCAGTTTTTCAATTCAATACACCACTAATTTTTTTTTTCCAGTTCAATCCACAAGAAAATGTTCATTTCAATATACCAAAAATATATTCAATTCATTACACCAGCAATTTTTCAATTCCATATACACAAAATTTTCAATTCAATATTAGCCAATATTCAATTCATTACACAAGCACTTTTTCAATGTAATACCCCAATAATTGTCATAATTAAGTTATCTATTCAATACACAACTTTTCCCTTTGTTAATACACACTGAACACTCAAGAACACAAAAAAAATTGTCTTTTTATTAATTATGTACTTAATTAATTCTTACTACTCCTGTGTTGATGTTGGCCGCTTCTGTCGCTGCTGTTGTGGACGTTGGTGACCGTTCTGCGCAGGTCGCAGGTCCAATTATGTAGACGGAGATTATTGCTTCTTCTCTAGCAATCACTAATCTGGGCATTTACAGCAACATCTGGGGCATGGTACACTCAGGATCAGGCTTCACGCCTTCTCGTGGACTGACTTCGCGTTGTGTTTCTGTACTCGACACTCCAGACTCGTTCGTCGCAGGATCAGTCACCCTTCCAACACAGCAAGTAACAACACCAGGAATAATAAACAACAGTTTAATACATTAACAGATTGCACATACTGCCATGGCGTCCGCCACTAAGTCATGTATGATAACCAATTGTAAACAAGAACTTCTCTGGACAGACTTACTGGTGCATCAATAACACTTCACAATGATATGATTCACACCCCATGTTCACACCTTACAGCTAACTGCTGTTGACGATTTCTACAAAGGCACCTGGCACACAGCCCATAGTGCATATGAACACTTTACTCCTACTGAAAGATTCGAATCGATAATCACGGCACACAGCCGATAGTTCATCCTGAAACCTTAACACTGATGAAGGCCTCTAGTTATTTGATAACGGCACTCAGCCGACAGTCACATTGAACTCTTGCTAATAATGAAGAGTCCTATATTGATAATCACGGCACTCAGCCGACAGTCACATTGAACTCTTGCTAATAATGAAGAGTCCTATATTGATAATCACGGCACTCAGCCGATAGTTCATCTTGAAACCTTAATACTGATGAAGGCCTCTAGTTATTTGATAACGGCACTCAGCCGACAGTCACATTGAACTCTTGCTAATAATGAAGAGTCCTATATTGATAATCACGGCACTCAGCCGACAGTCACATTGAACTCTTGCTAATAATGAAGAGTCCTATATTGATAATCACGGCACTCAGCCGATAGTTCATCTTGAAACCTTAATACTGATGAAGGCCTCTAGTTATTTGATAACGGCACTCAGCCGACAGTCACATTGAACTCTTGCTAATAATGAAGAGTCCTATATTGATAATCACGGCACTCAGCCGACAGTCACATTGAACTCTTGCTAATAATGAAGAGTCCTATATTGATAATCACGACACTCAGCCGATAGTTCATCCTGAAACCTTAATACTGATGAAGGCCTCTAGTTTCTGTCCTAATGGCACACAGCCGACAGTTCAACTTGATATGCATTGTCTACTGATGAAGAATTCTAAATTCTGTCATAATGGCACACAGCCGACAGTTCAACTTGATATGCATTGTCTACTGATGCAGATTTCTAAATTCTGTCCTAATGGCACACAGCCGACAGTTCAACTTGATATGCATTGTCTACTGATGCAGATTTCTAAATTCTGTCCTAATGGCACACAGCCGACAGTTCAACTTGATATGCATTGTCTACTGATGCAGATTTCTAAATTCTGTCCTAATGGCACACAGCCGACAGTTCAACTTGATATGCATTGTCTACTGATGCAGATTTCTAAATTCTGTCATAATGGCACACAGCCGACAGTTCAACTTGACATGCATCGTCTACTGATGCAGATTTCTAAATTCTGTCCTAATGGCACACAGCCGACAGTTCAACTTGATATGCATCTTCTACTGATGAAGATTTCTAAATTCTGTCCTAATGGCACACAGCCGACAGTTCAACTTGATATGCATCTTCTACTGATGAAGATTTCTAAATTCTGTCCTAATGGCACACAGCCGACAGTTCATCTTGATATGCCTTGTCTACATTAGACCTAGTTGCAATTAACTAACTTAGCTATCTCTCACTTGATGACTAGCCTGTTACTACGATCATCAGATCACTAGTTGTTTTAATCTATCTCTACCGTAACTTAGTGACTCAACTATCTAGTTCGACTACTGGCCACACACTAACCTGTAACCCAGAATCTGTTTCATACTGTTCCTTGCCCACCGTCTCGTTGTGTCCTGTCGGACACCACGTCTGCATCTGGCCTCGACTCAAGCTCGAATGAATTCTATTCTGCCCTTCGCCTCGACTCAAGCTCGACTGAATTATGTTCTCCCCTAGTTCTTTCTCTTCAATTTCGTTCACACCTGTCCCTCGCCTTGCACGCTTTTCTACCAATTCACCGCGCCCTAATTACATCTAGTGTTCCCATTATCTCCCCTCTCAACATCTCCTTAATTTTCATCATTACGTCCCCTTGACCACATCTCCCACCTATCACTCTTCTTCAATAAGACCAACATTATGAGAATTAATGCAGTTGGCAATAACCAAATAAAACTAGGAGAAATACCTCTACTAGACGTACAATCTTATATATATCTGGGCAGTAATATAGATAAAGAGGGAGGAACAGAAAAAACGATACCAAAATAAGGATATCAAAAGCAAGAGGAGCTTTCATTGCACTGGGAAACATATGGAAATCCAAAGAAATTAGGCTAAATACAAAAATACAAATTTTCAACTCCAATGTTAAGTCGGTTCTATTATATGGCTGTGAAACATGGAGAATAACAAAATTGACAATCACGAAGGTACAGACTTTCATTAATGGATGCTTGCGCAGAATAAAGGGATGGAAATGGCAGGACAAAGTCACAAACGTGGAATTATGGAAATGTACCGGTCAAATACCAGTGGATAAAGAAATACAGCGAAGACGATGGCGATGGATAGGACACACACTACGGAAACCAACTGAGAGTATTACACAACAGGCCCTTTTTTGGAATCCCCAGGGGAAAAGACAAAGAGGAAGACCAAGGAATTCTTGGAGAAGACAGATTGAAGCAGAGATGAAGATGATGGGGAAGACATGGAATGATCTTAAAAGAATTGCAAAAAACAGAACGACTTGGAAAGTGTTTGTTGAAGACCTATGCTCCACTGGGAGCTAAAAGGTAGAAGAAGAACACGGAACATCACCATCGCTCTCTTCTCTAAATTAAAATAAATGCAATTGTAATTTCAATATATTATATTTACATATTTTATATACTGTTTATTGTTTTAATTTATTAATTAGATTCATGTTGTTTAATTGTGTTATATTACCTAGAATCATGTGTGGTTGCTGCTTATATTCATCAAATCGGCATTGTTTATGTTCTGGGACAGGATTACGTCACTTTTTTATTATTTATAATCGGAAACATTTATTTAGGCTTTGATCTACTCATGCTTGAACGACCTCCTGGAACGAATTAAGTTCGAAGTACGATGCACCACCTTAATTTGATGCCAGCCTCTGTAACAGTTTGAAAGACACCACTCGCTTGTCAGAGCCGAGGTGAAGGCTCGGAAGAGAGAGATTTGTTCAGTTTCAACACCGCCATTATTAAAAAAACACTAGCCTCTTTTAGAACCTCAACTTTAACCTTTGGTATTTCCATGGAGACAATGACTAACTATCCAACATGTTTATAAAGTATGGGGAAAACAATGTTATGAATGAATCAATTAATTAAAAAGGCAAAACAAAAGAAATTTAAACATCTATAGATTATAGTCTCAACAGTTTGCTACCAATTTATCAAAGGTCATTTTCACCACCGAACTGTGGTCCTTTCTTCTTTGCAAAGAGGAGAAATCCAAATCCAAAGATCGCTGCAGTGATAAACGCACCAGTAGTAGTGGTGGCTGTGAACTCATGGAAAAAGTGCACACACATGCACCGAAATACAATAGATTTGGCACCGACTTGGCACCGACTTTGCACCGAAAAAAAAAAAAAAAAATTTTTTCGAATTCGCGATTTTTTCGAACTTCATTATTTTTTTTGGGAAAAAATTTTTTTTTTTTTGGGTGTTCGTCAGTTTGTCGAAATGGTTCACTGCGTCTGAGAGCTTAACCGCAGGTAAATTCAATAGAGACTCGGTGCTAATCCGTGTCCGGTGATCGCGCTCCGTGTCCGGTGATCGCCTCGCTCGTGTTAGAAATTTGTGAAAGAGTATTTTAAAAGAGTATATTTGTGAAAGTGATAAATAAAAAATACGAAATGTTTCAAAACGTTAAGAAATATAGTTAAATGTGATAAAACTGATTTTTAAAAAGGCGAAATAATAAAAACTATGAAAAAATAAGTTAACTGTAAATACTGACGTTTTCCAAAATGGAGGAATTATTTTTCTCCGGCTTGGTATTGAACCGTTGATCAGAGGTTTAACAAGCCGCTATCGTAAAAACGATGTTGTTAATGAAACGTAGACCTGATACAGAATGTGTAAATTAGCAGTAGATAATAATGATAGTTTTTTCGGCCCCAAAACAACAACAAAAATAGGATTCTGGAATGTGCGAACAATGGCCGCTCCGACGAAACATGCACAGGTCGCGAGCGAGATGGACAGATACGATCTAGATATTTTAGGATTAAGCGAAATGCGCTGGCTTGGAACAGGTAGGAGATCTATTGATAATAAAATAGTAGTTTTTTCTGGAAGGGAAGATGGAAAACACCGTGAAGGAGTAGGCATAATGATGACAGACAAAGCTGCAAGAAGTTTATTAGAATGGGAACCGGTAAATAGCCGTCTGATACGAACACGATACAAAACAAAACATGGAAGACTTTCAATTATTCAATGTTATGCGCCTACTAACGAAGCTGATGATGAAGTTAAGGATGATTTTTATAACCAACTGCAACAACTTATAAACAAAATACCAAAACACGATCTTTTAATTGTAATGGGAGACTTCAACGCCAAAGTAGGACAAGATAACGCAGGAGTGGAACATGTGATGGGGAGAGAAGGCTGTAATACAACAAGTCAGAATGGAGAAAGATTAATAGAATTATGTTTAATAGAAAATTTAGTTATAGGTGGGACATTATTTCCACACAAAAATATTCACAAAACAACATGGATATCTCCTGACGATAGAACATCAAATCAAATTGACCACCTATGTATTAAACAACAATTCAGATCATCATTAATAGATGTAAGAGCTTACAGAGGTGCTGATGTTAATAGTGACCACAACCTGTGCATTGGGAAAATAAGATTAAAATTTAGAAACCAACAGAAGAGGTCAATTACACATAAAATTGATAGTCATAAACTGAAAGATGAAGCCATAAAGGAAAAGTTTAACATAGAGCTAAGTAATTGTTATTCAGCACTCGGTGAAATAGACTTAGATATCAATGAAATGTGGGACTCACAGAGCAAAATACTAATGACAGCAGCAGAAGCAAGTGCCGGACTGAAGAAAATGGAAAAACGAGCTTGGATCTCAGACACCACATGGAAATACATCAAAGAAAGAAGAGAAGCAAAGAGAGCCGTGACTAATGTAAAGACAGATCTTGGAAAGGTTCTGGCAAAAGCAACATACAAAGAATTAGACAACAAAGTGAAAAGTTCGGCAAGAAGAGATACAAGAGCTTATATAGACAACTTGGCAGAGAAAGCAGAGACAGCTGCAATTACAGGAGACAGCAGAACTCTCTATACAGTACAAAAGATGCTGACAAACACCTATACATCCAGTGGAACACCAATTCTAGACAAATATGGATTAATGCTAACAACAAGCGCAGACATAAAAGCCCGTTGGGCAGAACACTTCAAAGAAATTCTTAACCGTCCACTACCTCACAGTTTAATAGATTTTGAAGCTGAAACACCAGCAGCAGAATTAGATGTAAATTTAGATGACTTCACCTTGAGTGAAATAGAAACCACCTTAAAGCTAATGACCAATAACAAGGCTGCTGGAGAGGATAAGTTAACAGCTGAGATCCTCAAGGCAATTGATAGCCATAATTTAATACATCTCCAAAAAATGTTCAACATCATTTGGAAAACAGAGAAGACGCCTCATAAATGGAAAAAAGGAATCATTGTTAAGATCCCAAAAAAGGGCAATCTTAGAGATTGTAACAACTGGAGAGGCGTGACACTTTTGTCAGTTGCCTCAAAGTTATTCTGTAAAATCATCCTAAATAGAATAAAGGATTCAATAGATACAGTAATGCGTGAAGAACAGGCTGGGTTTAGAAAAGGGAGAAGCTGTCTTGACCACATTTTCACTCTACGACTTATATTGGAGGAACATATTGAAAAGCAAAAACCTTTTGTACTTAACTTCATCGACTTCAAAAAAGCATTTGATAGTATTCATAGAGATTCTTTGTGGAAAATTCTGAAGCAATATGGTTTACCATCAAAAATCATAAATATTATCAAAGACATGTATGATGGTTACACATGTGCAGTTCGAACAGAGGAAGGACTGAGCGAATGTTTCCCAATAGAAACTGGGGTTAAACAAGGATGTATTTTATCGCCCTTGTTATTTGGAATTGTTATGGACTTCATAATGAAGAAATGCTGCACTGGTAATAAGGCATCGAATGGATACAAGGAGACCATTTGGAGGACCTCGACTTTGCTGATGACATAGTTCTCATCAGCAGTCAGATAAAAACGATGCAGGAAAACACAAATGAACTATCATCAATAGCCAGCAAAATTGGGCTTGAGGTCAATCATGAAAAGACTAAAGTCATGAAAAGTTTAATTCCAACAAGTGACAAAATATACATGGAAAACAAACCAGTAGAAGAGATCGATCACTTTATCTATCTTGGAAGTCACATTGATCGAGAAGGGGATACGAGCAAAGAAATTAGAATCAGACTGGCTAAAGCAGCAATGTCTTTCAGAAGCCTTGAAAAGTTGTGGAAATCAAAACTCATTAGCACAAACACAAAACTTAGGCTATTCAAATCAAATGTACTATCAACCCTTACGTATGCGTGTGAAAGCTGGAAAACAACAAGAGATATAGAAACAAAGTTGAACGCATTCGAAAATAAATGTCTAAGGAAAATACTTGGTATAGAATGGAACGAATTCAAAACAAACGAGGAAATTAGAGAAATCGCCAATCAACCACTAATATCTTCAGTAATAAAGAAAAGACGATGGTCATACGTTGGACATGTGATGAGAAGAGATAATAATCGAATAGCAAAGCAAGCCCTCATATGGGAAACAACAGGTAAAAGAAAAAGAGGAAGACCCAGGGAGACACTGAGAAGAACATTGATGAGAGAGGCAAGAGCAGCAGGAATCGGCTCCCTCAATGAGATAGAACTGCTTGCACAGAACAGAGACAGATGGCGAGATTTAATAAAATATCTTTAAAAGAAAACTGCTAGAACAAAAATTCATATAGGAGAAGGTGTATCTTGGTCTACGCCCTATGGGCCGGTTACGGCTCGAAAGGTCAATAGATAGATAGAAATACTGACGGAAAACTGTATGTTAAGTCAAGAAACTGGAATGACATGGCAGCTTTTGTTGACTGGGCGGCTAGTGGTACTTGAGGAATGCTATTGTTAGGAAAAATCGCTTATTATTGTCAAGGAATCGTGGTCACTGTTAGGAAAATATGCTGACGGTCATTGTTAGGCATGTGACTGAAACAAGTAAAAATTCAGAATTAATCAATATTTAAAAAAAAAAAAAAAACTTAAAATGAAGGGAAATTTAAAATATAGGCGATCGCGTAAATGATTGGGTCGTGGATCTCGCACTACATTTTTGTGTCGTGTAGTAAGGTGTACTAATATTAAATAGTGAAGCTCGCTCTTTCTCATTCAATGAAAAGCAAAACAAAATTCTATATTTCACAACTTTATTAATACATCATATATATATATATATATATATATATATATATATATATATATATATATATATATATATTACTGTCCGGTTGTTGATAATTTTAAGCGTCTGGGTTTCCGCCCTCCTGTTTTGGTGGTACTGTTTGTTAAATGTCTATCAAACACGGGTGCATAGGAAGTTTCATTAGCCTTCAAAACACAACCGCCCTCCATTTTGACAAAACCTTGATCAAAGCTGGAATAGGTAATCGAGGACTTGGCTGAAACATCCTGGTCATCCATACTGGCTGCCGGAGCTGTCGTCTGATTAACAAGAGTGAGGTCCCCTTGGTTAACAGAAAAGGGCGTGTAGTTGATGTTAGCATAAGCGTTTTCGAGACTACCTTAACGCCATGTGCCACCCTCAACACCATCCTCTCTCTCTCTCTATCGCATATCCAAGCTAACTCAAGTCAAATAAAAATCATCACCAAGCCACACAAATTGACACATCATCATCATGTGCCACCCTCAACACTATCATCATCATCATCCACCCTCATCACCCTTCCTATCATCATCATGTGCCACCCTCAACACTATCATCATCATCATCCACCCTCATCACCCATTCCTATCATCATCATGTGCCACCCTCAACACCATCCTCTCTCTCTCTCTCTCTATCACATATCCAAGCTAACTCAAGTCAAATAAAAATCATCACCAAGCCACACAAATTGACACATCATCATCATGTGCCACCCTCAACACCATCCTCTCTCTCTCTCTCTCTCTCTCTCTCTCTCTCTCTCTCTCTCTCTCTATCGCATATCCAAGCTAACTCAAGTCAAATAAAAATCATCACCCAAGCCACACAAATTGACACATCATCATCATGTGCCACCCTCAACACTATCATCATCATCATCCACCCTCATCACCCCTTCCTATCATCATCATGTGCCACCCTCAACACCATCCTCTCTCTCTCTCTCTCTCTCTCTCTCTCTCTCTATCACATATCCAAGCTAACTCAATTCAAATAAAAATCATCATGTGCCACCCTCAACACCATCATCCCTTCATGTCCTATCATCATCATGTGCCACCCTCAACACTAGCATCATGTGCCACCCTCAACACTAGCATCATGTGCCTCAACACTATCATCTTGTGCCTCAACATCACCCTTCAAGTCCTATCATCATCATGTGCCACCCTCAACACCATCATCAGCCCTTCAGGTCCTAGCATCAAACCACACAAAGTATCAACCAGCGAAATTCTCTCTCTCTCTCTCTCTCTCTCTGTCTCTCTCACATTCATGGTCAAGTCAAATAAAAATCATCATCATGTGCCACCCTCAACACCATCATCCCTTCATGTCCTATCATCATCATGTGCCACCCTCAACACTAGCATCATGTGCCACCCTCAACACTAGCATCATGTGCCTCAACACTATCATCTTGTGCCTCAACATCACCCTTCAAGTCCTATCATCATCATGTGCCACCCTCAACACCATCATCAGCCCTTCAGGTCCTAGCATCAAACCACACAAAGTATCAACCAGCGAAATTCTCTCTCTCTCTCTCTCTCTCTCTCTCTCTCTGTCTCTCTCACATTCATGGTAAACCAAAACAAAATAAATCACTAAGATTTTACCACCATAACACACAAATTTAGGGTCATATTAAAAAAAGTCGACCTTAAAACCATACAAATCTACTCCCATACTCATAAAAGTTAGACACATCAAACAGATAATTACTTCCAAACTCCAAAAAAAAAAAAAAAAAAAAAAAAAGTTAGACCAAATCACGCCTCGATCGTTCTCTAACATTCCCTCGATCGTTCTTTAACATTGCCTCCAGCGTTCTTTAACATTGCCTCCAGCGTTCTTTAACATTGCCTCCAGCGTTCTCTAACATTGCCTCCAGAGTTCTCTAACATTGCCTCGATCGTTCTTTAACATTGCCTCCAGCGTTCTTTAACATTGCCTCCAGCGTTCTGTAACATTGCCTCGATCGTTCTTTAACATTGCCTCCAGCGTTCTCTAACATTGCCTCCAGCATTCTCTAACATTGCCTCGATCGTTCTTTAACATTGCCTCCAGCGTTCTTTAACATTGCCTCCAGCGTTCTGTAACATTGCCTCGATCGTTCTCTAACATTGCCTCGATCGTTCTTTAACATTGCCTCCAGCGTTCTCTAACATTCCCTTGCTCGTTCTTTAACATTGCCTCCAGCGTTCTCTAACATTCCCTTGCTCGTTCTCTAACATTTTCATTAGTTGGAGTCTTTGTGTTGCCTTCTTAGTGAGATTCTCTACGTGTTTCTTCAGGCTCAATTGTCAGTCTAGTTGTATTCCTAAAAAATCTACTTCCATACTGATACTAGTTAGACACAATGATCAGATAGTTACATCCAAATCGCAAACATTTTACCCCAGAACACAAAAATTTAGGGTCATACTAAAAAAGTCGACCTAAAAATCCCAAAGGGCAGAAACTTAGGAGGCAAGGGCAGAAACCTAGGAGACAAGGGCAGAAACCTAGGAGGCGAGGGCAGAAACCAAAGAGGCAAGGTCAGAAATCTAGGAAGTTGTGTTAGAAAACAAGGAGGGAAGGTCAGAAACCTAGGAGGCATGGTCAGAAATCTAGGAAGCTGTGTTAGAAAACAAGGAGGGAAGGTCAGAAAGGACATGCTCACCTATCGGAACTTTTGTCCCTCATATGCTATTTCAAAAGTTGTCTTCGTCAATTTAGGGAAGGTCAGAAAACTAGGAAGCAAAGGCTGAAAACAAGGAGGGAAGGTCAGAAACCTAGGAAGCAAAGGCTGAAAACAAGGAGGGGAGGTCAGAAATCTAGGAGGCATGGTCAGAAATCTAGGAAGCTGTGTTAGAAAACAAGTAGGCAAGGTGAGAAAACAAGGAGGGAAGGTCAGAAATCTAAGAGGCGAGGGCAGAAACCTAGGAGACAAGGGCAGAAACCTAGGAAGCAAAGGCTGAAAACAAGGAGGCATGGTCAGAAATCTAGGAAGCTGTGTTAGAAAACAAGGAAGGAAGGTCAGAAACCTAGGAGGCATGGTCAGAAATCTAGGAAGCTGTGTTAGAAAACAAGGAGGCGAGGGCAGAAACCAAAGAGGCAAGGTCAGACATTTTCATTATTTGGAGTCTTTGTATTACCTTCTTAGTGAGATTCTCTACGTGTTTCTTCAAAAAGCTACTCTCATTCTCATACTAGTTAGACACATCGAACCGTTCGTTATTTCTAAAGCCAAAAAAAAAAAGTTTGGCCAAATCACTAACAATTTACCCACAGAACAAAATAAATATAGACTCATATTAAAAAGTCGACCTCAAAACCATAAAAATCTACTCCCACACTCATCTAAAAGTTACACCAAAACCGCACGAGATTTGCACCGTGCAAAAACATGCACAAGTTTGACACGCGCACAAGTTTGACACGCGCACCAGTTTGGCACAATGCACCAATAGACATCCCCATACCAAAAAAAAAAAATTTACTTAAAAATCACTTTTATGATTGTTACGCCCCTTACGAATGCTGATTGTTACGCCCTTTACGAATGTGCATGAGTTTGGAAGTAATTATCTGTTTGATGTGTCTAACTTTTATGAGTATGGGAGTAGATTTGTATGGTTTTAAGGTCGACTTTTTTTAATATGACCCTAAATTTGTGTGTTATGGTGGTAAAATCTTAGTGATTTATTTTGTTTTGGTTTACCATGAATGTGAGAGAGACAGAGAGAGAGAGAGAGAGAGAGAGAGAGAGAGAGAGAATTTCGCTGGTTGATACTTTGTGTGGTTTGGTGCTAGGACCTGAAGGGCTGATGATGGTGTTGAGGGTGGCACATGATGATGATAGGACTTGAAGGGTGATGTTGAGGCACAAGATGATAGTGTTGAGGCACATGATGCTAGTGTTGAGGGTGGCACATGATGCTAGTGTTGAGGGTGGCACATGATGATGATAGGACATGAAGGGATGATGGTGTTGAGGGTGGCACATGATGATGATTTTTATTTGACTTGACCATGAATGTGAGAGAGACAGAGAGAGAGAGAGAGAGAGAGAGAGAGAGAGAGAGAATTTCGCTGGTTGATACTTTGTGTGGTTTGATGCTAGGACCTGAAGAGCTGATGATGGTGTTGAGGGTGGCACATGATGATGATAGGACTTGAAGGGTGATGTTGAGGCACAAGATGATAGTGTTGAGGCACATGATGCTAGTGTTGAGGGTGGCACATGATGCTAGTGTTGAGGGTGGCACATGATGATGATAGGACATGAAGGGATGATGGTGTTGAGGGTGGCACATGATGATGATTTTTATTTGACTTGACCATGAATGTGAGAGAGACAGAGAGAGAGAGAGAGAGAGAGAGAGAGAGAGAGAGAGAGAGAATTTCGCTGGTTGATACTTTGTGTGGTTTGATGCTAGGACCTGAAGAGCTGATGATGGTGTTGAGGGTGGCACATGATGATGATAGGACTTGAAGGGTGATGTTGAGGCACAAGATGATAGTGTTGAGGCACATGATGCTAGTGTTGAGGGTGGCACATGATGCTAGTGTTGAGGGTGGCACATGATGATGATAGGACATGAAGGGATGATGGTGTTGAGGGTGGCACATGATGATGATTTTTATTTGACTTGAGTTAGCTTGGATATGTGATAGAGAGAGAGAGAGAGAGAGAGAGAGAGAGAGAGAGAGAGGATGGTGTTGAGGGTGGCACATGATGATGATAGGAAGGGGTGATGAGGGTGGATGATGATGATGATAGTGTTGAGGGTGGCACATGATGATGATGTGTCAATTTGTGTGGCTTGGTGATGATTTTTATTTGACTTGAGTTAGCTTGGATATGTGATAGAGAGAGAGAGAGAGAGGATGGTGTTGAGGGTGGCACATGATGATGATAGGAATGGGTGATGAGGGTGGATGATGATGATGATAGTGTTGAGGGTGGATGATGATGATGATAGGAAGGGGTGATGAGGGTGGATGATGATGATGATAGTGTTGAGGGTGGCACATGATGATGATGTGTCAATTTGTGTGGCTTGGTGATGATTTTTATTTGACTTGAGTTAGCTTGGATATGCGATAGAGAGAGAGAGAGAGGATGGTGTTGAGGGTGGCACATGGCGTTAAGGTAGTCTCGAAAACGCTTATGCTAACATCAACTACACGCCCTTTTCTGTTAACCAAGGGGACCTCACTCTTGTTAATCAGACGACAGCTCCGGCAGCCAGTATGGATGACCAGGATGTTTCAGCCAAGTCCTCGATTACCTATTCCAGCTTTGATCAAGGTTTTGTCAAAATGGAGGGCGGTTGTGTTTTGAAGGCTAATGAAACTTCCTATGCACCCGTGTTTGATAGACATTTAACAAACAGTACCACCAAAACAGGAGGGCGGAAACCCAGACGCTTAAAATTATCAACAACCGGACAGTAATATATATATATATGATGTATTAATAAAGTTGTGAAATATAGAATTTTGTTTTGCTTTTCATTGAATGAGAAAGAGCGAGCGTCACTATTTAATATTAGTACACCTTACTACACGACACAAAAATGTAGTGCGAGATCCGCGACCCAATCATTTACGCGATCGCCTATATTTTAAATTTCCCTTCATTTTAAGTTTTTTTTTTTTTTTAAATATTGATTAATTCTGAATTTTTACTTGTTTCAGTCACATGCCTAACAATGACCGTCAGCATATTTTCCTAACAGTGACCACGATTCCTTGACAATAATAAGCGATTTTTCCTAACAATAGCATTCCTCAAGTACCACTAGCCGCCCAGTCAACAAAAGCTGCCATGTCATTCCAGTTTCTTGACTTAACATACAGTTTTCCGTCAGTATTTACAGTTAACTTATTTTTTCATAGTTTTTATTATTTCGCCTTTTTTAAAAATCAGTTTTATCACATTTAACTATATTTCTTAACGTTTTGAAACATTTCGTATTTTTTATTTGTCACTTTCCCAAATATACTCTTTTAAAATACTCTTTCACAAATTTCTAACACGAGCGAGGCGATCACCGGACACGGAGCGCGATCACCGGACACGGATTAGCACCGAGTCTCTATTGAATTTACCTGCGGTTAAGCTCTCAGACGCAGTGAACCATTTCGACAAACTGACGAACACCAAAAAAAAAAAAAAATTTTTCCCAAAAAAAAATAATGAAGTTCGAAAAAATCGCGAATTCGAAAAAATCGCGAATTCGAAAATTTTTTTTTTTTTTTTTCGGTGCAAAGTCGGTGCCAAGTCGGTGCCAAATCTATTGTATTTCGGTGCATGTGTGTGCACTTTTTCCCTGAGTTCACAGCCACCACTACTACTCGCACCATACATAATATATAAGGCATAGTTTGTCTCTTTCTCAACCTTCTGTGATTCTGTACATTGTGGCCCGCCAAAGTTCTCCTTGCAGGTACATTTTCCGGTCTCGTGATCACACAAGTCTGTGCAGTGCTCAGAGCAGGTATCAGTACATTCTGGCCCATGAAATCCACCCTCACACTCTCCTGTACATTGTGAACTGATAAAGTTCCCGATGCAGGAGCAGTTCCGGTCACGTGATCACATACGTCTGTGCAGTACTCAGAGCAAGTATCATTACATCCTGGCCCATAGAAACCATCATCACACTCAGGAGCAACGGCACACAGTGGTCCACTATAACCATTGGTACATTCAGAACACTGGCCGGTATAGTGATCACACGTTTCATTTGTGCAGAAAGCAGAACAGCTGGACTGACAGTTTGCTCCAAAGTGATTTCTGTCGCAACCTGTACATTGTGGCCCGCCAAAGTTCTCCTTGCAGGTACATTTTCCGGTCTCGTGATCACACAAGTCTGTGCAGTGCTCAGAGCAGATATCATTACATCTTGGCCCATGAAATCCACCCTCACACTCTCCTGTACATTGTGAACTGATAAAGTTCCCGATGCAGGAGCAGTTCCCGGTCACGTGATCACATACGTCTGTGCAGTACTCAGAGCAAATATCATTACATCCTGGCCCATAGAAACCATCAGCACACTTTCTCTCACAAAAATCTCCAATGTAGCCAGGAATACATTCCAGACAGTGACCGTATCGATGCCCACACCGCTGATCTAAGCAGTTGGGATTGCACTTCGATGAGCATTGAATTCCATAGAATTTTTTGTAGTAGGCTACAAAGATATGGTTTTTGTATAAGACTCATGAAAATACTAGCATCTGAAAGTTGAAACAAAGACATAACAAAGTGGTAAAACCAAAAAGGAAAACCTGTTGCAAACACAAGAATTAACCAATCTTAATTTTTGGACGTGTTTGGGGAAAGTTCAGCTGGAAAAAAATAATAATTCAACTGGATAAACTGAGGGAAGAGGATATAGAAAAGATACCAGACATTTTAATAGAATGTCGAGATGGGAAGTGAACAGCAGAATTGGTAAACAACCGTAGAGATATACATTTATGGACATACGCGAACAGTTAAGTCAGTAGGTGTGGTGTTAAGTCAGTAGGTGTGGTGTTAAGTCGGTAGGTGTGGTGTTAAGTCGGTAGACGTGGTCTTAAGTCGGTAGGTGTGGTGTTAAGTCAGTAGGTGTGATGTTAAGTCGGTAGGCGTGGTGTTAAGTCGGTAGGTGTGGTGTTAAGTCGGTAGGTGTGATGTTAATTCGGTAGGCGTGGTGTTAAGTCGGTAGGTGTGGTGTTAAGTCGGTAGGTGTGGTGTTAAGTCGGTAGGTGTGATGTTAAGTCGATAGGCGTGGTGTTAAGTCGGTAGGCGTGTGTTAAGTCGGTAGGCGTGGTGTTAAGTCGGTAGGTGTGGTGTTAAGTCGGTAGGTGTGATGTTCAGTCGATAGGCGTGGTGTTAAGTCGGTAGGTGTGATGTTAAGTCGGTAGGCGTGGTGTTAAGTCGGTAGGTGTGGTGTTAAGTCGGTAGGTGTGGTGTTAAGTCAGTAGGTGTGATGTTAAGTCGGTAGGCGTGGTGTTAAGTCGGTAGGTGTGGTGTTAAGTCGGTAGGTGTGATGTTAAGTCGGTAGGCGTGGTGTTAAGTCGGTAGGTGTGGTGTTAAGTCGGTAGGTGTGGTGTTAAGTCGGTAGGTGTGATGTTAAGTCGATAGGCGTGGTGTTAAGTCGGTAGGCGTGGTGTTAAGTCGGTAGGTGTGGTGTTAAGTCGGTAGGTGTGATGTTAAGTCGATAGGCGTGGTGTTAAGTCGGTAGGCGTGGTGTTAAGTCGGTAGGTGTGATGTTAAGTCGATAGGCGTGGTGTTAAGTCGGTAGGCGTGGTGTTAAGTCGGTAGGCGTGGTGTTAAGTCGGTAGGTGTGATGTTAAGTCGGTAGGCGTGGTGTTCAGTCGGTAGGTGTGGTGTTAAGTCGGTAGGTGTGATGTTAATTCGGTAGGCGTGGTGTTAAGTCGGTAGGTGTGGTGTTAAGTCGGTAGGTGTGGTGTTAAGTCGGTAGGTGTGATGTTAAGTCGATAGGCGTGGTGTTAAGTCGGTAGGCGTGGTGTTAAGTCGGTAGGCGTGGTGTTAAGTCGGTAGGTGTGGTGTTAAGTCGGTAGGTGTGATGTTCAGTCGATAGGCGTGGTGTTAAGTCGGTAGGTGTGATGTTAAGTCGGTAGGCGTGGTGTTAAGTCGGTAGGTGTGGTGTTAAGTCGGTAGGTGTGGTGTTAAGTCGGTAGGTGTGATGTTAAGTCGATAGGCGTGGTGTTAAGTCGGTAGGCGTGGTGTTAAGTCGGTAGGTGTGGTGTTAAGTCAGTAGGTGTGATGTTAAGTCGGTAGGCGTGGTGTTAAGTCGGTAGGCGTGGTGTTAAGTCGGTAGGTGTGATGTTAAGTCGGTAGGCGTGGTGTTAAGTCGGTAGGTGTGGTGTTAAGTCGGTAGGTGTGGTGTTAAGTCGGTAGGTGTGATGTTAAGTCGATAGGCGTGGTGTTAAGTCGGTAGGCGTGGTGTTAAGTCGGTAGGTGTGATGTTAAGTCGATAGGCGTGGTGTTAAGTCGGTAGGCGTGGTGTTAAGTCGGTAGGCATGGTGTTAAGTCGATAGGCGTGGTGTTATGTCGGTAGGCGTAGTGTTAAGTCAATAGGCGTGGTGTTAAGTAGGTAGGCGTGGTGTTAAGTCGGTAGGCGTGGTGTTAAGTCGATAGGCGTGGTGTTAAGTCGATAGGCGTGGTGTTAAGTAGGTAAGCGTGGTGTTAAGTCGGTATGCGTGGTGTTAAGTCGATAGGCGTGGTGTTAAGTAGGTAAGCGTGGTGTTAAATCGATAGGCGTGGTGTTAAGTCGATAGGCGTGGTGTTAAGTAGGTAGGCGTGGTGTTAAGTCGATAGGCGTGGTGTTAAGTCGGTAGGTGTGGTGTTAAGTCGGTATGCGTGGTGTTAAGTCGGTAGGCGTGGTGTTTATAATTATAGTGCTAGCTGAGAGTCTCAGCAATACCCAGGTGGGTCGACTGGAACGATTACAAAACGAGGCTATGCGCATCATCTTTGGATGCACAAAAGATCATTGGTGCAGAGGGATCATATCTACCTAGATTTTTCCACCATAACAGAAAGAATACGATTTGTCTCGAGCACGACAAAACCTCCACATCAGTGGAGTCTCACATACTCCGCCTTACTCTGAATTTCTGATGACAAAAGGAGATCGTGACGAGTCTGGATATTGTTCAGCAGGTGTGTTAAATTGAGGACGTAGAATTCGGTGAAGAATGGATAGGAATGCCGTAAGAGTGCACTACTTCCTTTCCCGTAGTCATCACACTGGGCAAAGAATGTAGACAAAAAACCCCTTGATCGTTGGGATGGTAATGCATACCTTGATTTTCGATAGTCCTTTTAATAAAAGTAACGCAATCATTTATACAGATGGGTATTCGGCATGTTCGGAGCTCGTGAGCTTTCACGGCTCAAAATGCATGAATACCATGTCAAAAATGGTAAAACAAAATGCACGAATACCATGTCAATAAAGGTAAAACTAAATTCACGAACACCATATCAAGGTATGAGATCCTAGAGAGGTGCGATAAGCAGAGAACTAAAGAAGACTTATCAACCAACACAACACCTGTCTCATTAGTTGCTACATTTTGAGGGAGATACTTCGAGGGAGATCTGATCACTTATGGACTTCGATATGCAATGGATGTGGCCTGTCTCTAAACTAAACTGAATTAAAGTAATCTAAACTAAACTAAGCTAAACTAAACTAAACTAAACTAAACTAAACTGAACTGAATTAAAGTACTCTAAACTAAACTAAACTAATCAATACTGAAGGTTTTAATTGCCTCTGTGCTACGAATCTAATTCAGGTATCCATCATGTCGCTTGTCTCTAAATCTATTACTATTGCTCTCAGTTCACGTTTAATGTATGTTCTGTGATGTTACTTCTGATTTAAAGTTATACATTGCTTTAACTCCCTGTCATTAAATAAATATTTTGAGCTTCTGTTCTCTAGATATATCGTTGTAAAGTACGAGACTTCAATCAGCACCTTAGCACCCGAGTTTTTTTTACCCATATATGCTCAACCGTCTGTCTATCTAGAGGTGTTCGGAGACTTCTGGAGAGTGCTGCTTCAAGCATCGAAACTGAAGATGCGAATCGGCATTCCTCACCTTCCCAGAGTATTACCCTGGTACCTATTTCTGCCAGCGGCTGGGTCGACCGCGGTGGTATTTTTTTTTCAACCACGATTACAACTCACACTGCTCCCAGCGTGAATCGAACACGGGTTGTCCGAACGTCGGTAGCCCAGTCGGGTGGTTTTTCTAACTAGGCTACCGAGGCCTCTAATCGCTGGAGACAAATAATAATAAATGAATATAATTATAGAGTGAAACTTCCGAGGCGATAATCAGCGAATCAATTCAGAGGAAGCAGTTGTTTACAACACTCAACAGTAAAACAAACAAAGAAAGTAATCGCTGGAGACAAATAATAATAAATGAATATAATTATAGAGTGACACTTCCGAGGCGATAATCAGCGAATCAATTCAGAGGAAGCAGTTGTTTACAACACTCAACAGTAAAAAAAACAAAGAAAGTATATGGACTGAAGAAGTATCGAACCCGTACTCAGTGGCACAGCGCCTTGCCACGAAAAGCCAAACGCTAGGGAACACTGCCACTCAGCTAACTAACTAAATTAGCTATCGTGGACAATGTCACACACGCAGGTGTTCTCATGACTATAGTATAGGGCTGCGATCACAGCTAGAAATACATTGTGTATCTGTATTGTTACTTCGCTACCTTTTCGTCGCGCTTGTGCTCTCCCCCCCTCTCTCTCTGTCCGTTCAGATATCTGAACTACTCTGTTAGGAGTGAAATGTTTCTCTCTGGTTGGCTTCTGTAAGCCTTCGATTGAGACTTTCTCATAGGCTACTTTTATTGGTTATTCTCTTCTAATGGACGCTGACGTTTTTTTTAATCTGCTTCTCGACCTAACACGTAAACGCGTCTTGTGACTATGGCGGTCCCCCCCCCCCCCTCCCTCTCCCACCCTTAAATCAAGGGATAATACTCGTCTTCTACCCTTGTTACTGGCACATTTTCCAGAGTTCGATTCCTGTCATGTTGTTTTTGGAAATTTTCACAATAAATTATTACTTTGGTTGGTTGTGAAGTATTTCGTTTTGTCATCTGGTCTGCCTGCTATATTAATCATAAATGTCACGTTGTTATTCAAGTTCGTATATTATATTCGTGTTATAAAGCTAATATCCAATACTAGGAAGAAGCAATCACCATTTTTTGGTCATGTAATGAGAATGGAAGAGCTGGAATATATTGTGACAACTGTGAAAATTGTGGGACGATGAGATAGAGGAAAACAAAGAGAAAAGATACCAGACAGCTTAAGAGAATTGTTTGGCAGAATGTTAACAACATATATTATAAATAACTGTCGAGATCGAAAGTTGTAGAGAGACATGATCACCTACGCCAGCTGGCATGGTACTTGTTGATGATGATAAGACGGTAGCTGTTATTCCATAAGGTAACATTCGTTCACAAAATATAAACCATTAGAGTCGTCAACAAATGTGTAAGTTGTAAGTTTGTGTGAGAACTGTACTTCAACACAACCTCAATAGGTAATGATGGTATTTTGGTAGATATAAGGTGGATTTAATAAATTACAAACATTGCTACAATGCTCACATAACACTGACAGAAAGAACTGTCAATTAGATTAAAAATAATAATGGCTAAACAATAGCTATAGATACATGGAATGATCATATAAGAATGGCAAGGAACAGAACGTCCTGGAAAGTGTTTGTTGTAGACCTAAGCTCACCAGGGAGTTGAAAGAAGAGGAAGAAGAAGAAAAAGAATAGAACAACAAAATAGTTGTATATACGGGAGAGCATAATAAATGCAATAAAACAAATGAGCGTGAGCTACAATTATAACAATCAGTGGAATAAGTCAAGAAAGAAAATAGTCGTTGATGAGATGTTTAGTGCTGATGTCGCTTTGAAGATTTGCTACATCTAACTTTGTCTTTCTCTGTACTTTGTATTATTGATAATTTTGGCAATTAGTTCATCCCGTGATATTCCTTTCATCTAACACTCCAAGGTTCCTGTGTCCTTTACCTTAAGTCTTGCCCTTTCGTATGACCCTAAACATGGTGTCACTTGTCTATATAAAATATTTTCTCGTTATAAAATACACAAATGACACATGCATACATTTTGATTAAAAAAAAAACAACAACAGCAACAGAAGGTCAGCCAACATTAAATGTACGAATAAACGGCGGGTAAACTTAATCAGACAACAAAAGTTCTTTATGTTTTGGACAAATAAAAAGATGATGAAAGAAATGCCACATACACACACACATCAACAAGTGATTACATCGTGTAAATATTTGCTGAAGTGATTCAACTGGAGTTACATTTATTGATAAAGTAAGCTTTTGACACCTGAAACGGGGGGGTTGGGGGGTGGGGGGGGGAACAACTAAAAAGATAATATTTGCTCCTTGGGGAAAAACAAATTCGTAATGAGAATTGTTGACAAATTGTTGAGCGGTTATTTATTATATTGTTTGTCCTCGATGCTGATGGGTTGTGTCCGCGTAGCAATACATGGGAAAGAAATAAAACATGTTGAACTAATAATAACTCTGTTGTACAGTCAACATCCAGTCAATTATAAAAAAAGGAAATTAGCTTGACTTTAAAGCATACATTTGTTTGATGTTATTTTGCTTCAGTTATTTTTGGAATAAAATGTTTATTTTTCAATCTGTGTCGATTTATTTTACCAAGCCAAAACTAGATGCGATTATTTGATTATATTCTGACATTGTAAATGCACATAAAGGATGCAAACGAGAGCACAAGAAAAGGGAAGCGCAGATGTGGAAGATTAATCCGCGCATATGAAGGAAAACATATCAAGCCATTAAATTTAATTTACACACGTAAATAGACTTATATTATTTCACTATTATTATTGTGTAACTGAATCTATATATGCCTACATACAAGTCGATCGAAATGCATTTATTTATTCGCTTTAAAGTAAAAGTCATGCTTAGAAGGGTTCAAAGTAGGCTACCGAAATAGAAATGTTAGTCCAGCTCTTAAATATTGATTATTGTCCAGAAAATCATCAAAAAATTGGAGGGGTATCAAGAAAACAAAAAGTGAGTTACAGTAATTACTACGTGGAGCGTCCCTCCACGTCGGCTTATGGGGAGTGTGGTGTTATGGTTCATAATTTTTAATGTCAAACATCACATTTTATGAATGATGTTGTCGGTATTACGCCAGGCCGCATACTTTGGCAGAAAACTTCTGATACTCATTTTCAGATATTGAGTGAAAATAAAAATATTTGTCACATCTAGGAACTTAATCAAATGTCTTCAGATCATTAACGATCACACCAATAGCTCATCAACAACGTGTCATATTACAAAATTAGGCGGTTAGAATTACACGTCATCATTAAAATAGATACGATTTTTTTAAAGACGATGACTATCAACTAATGAGTGCAAAGAAACGTTCTTATACCGAAATCTTGAAAGCAGTGATTTTATACAAAATCAATACATACGATAACTATGTGACAACCGTAAAGAACCTCAGACAACATGTCCGTTATATCATGTCCTGGCAACAACAAATAAATAAACTATCTTGCAAGCAAAATGTGAATGAGTGAAGGAGACCACAAAAGGCAGAATTAACAATGGGAAGATAACATTAGTGATTTGACAGGCCTTGACTTCTTCAGCTCACGGTGGGCAGCCACAAGGAGAAACGATGGACGGTGGCTGCAGCTGGTCATCAATATTTCCCCAACGATTCTCAGGTTTTACGGTATAAGAAGGAAGGATTATTTTATTTCTCACAGATTATGTATTGTAAAATAGTAGATCAACGCGGTAAACATTGATTAGACGACTTGATATTGACGTCATTGGGAACGACAACGGAATTAACAAAGTAAATCTACAGTTCACCATTGCTTGTTACAGCTTACATAAAGAGGAGAATTAGAAGATACCCAGACTGTTAACAAGGAATACAAAGTAATATAGGAGAAGACAAAAGTTACAATAAAATATTATATTTAAAAATGACAGTGTACACCTCCAATATGGCAAAAACAGTGACACATTATTTAATTCATTTAAATAACCAAAGCCTATCATGTCCATTTTGAAAGAATAAGCCACTGATAGGGTCTTTCCATCTATTTTAACTATTGGACCTTTCACTCTATTTCATTCCAGTCATAGCCGATGTCTGAAAGTTTCCATAATTTTTCTTGTCCGTGTATCCCTTGTTTCCTTCTTTCTTTACAAGGTCCATGACAAATCCTCTTTTGGCATGTTGGCTTCACGTTCTCTTAGTGTATATTCAACCAAATATTACTAAACCCTCGACGCTGAAAGGACAATGAGGAGGGAAAGAAGAAGAATATTACTAATTACCAAATGTAAATTATACCAAGACTTCAGATTGAAAACAAGTCACAGCAGACGTAATAGCTATATTACTAAATGTGCTAAAAGGCCAAAAGAATTGAACAAGTTGACAAGTTCCACTGGGGAAACAGAAACTAATCACCCCGTGTCTTCCTAGAATAGATAAGCAGAATAGTGAAGTGGTCTCCCCCTACTCTCGTAATCAAATTGTGTGACAGTATGAATAGTTTGAGAGAGATTCCGCTTTCTTCATCAACATTTTACAAACAAATTGGTTTGGCTTTTTCTTATTCATCTTATGTGTCCATATGACACATACTTCTCTTCTTCGTACACCCTTAATCGGACATTAGATAGACGTAGATAAATTGTTTTGTCTTTTACCACAAGCTGCAATATTTTAATTATTTCGGCCCAACACATCCGACATATGCGAGTCATTTTTAATACCGGATTGTCGTATCTTTTCGCTATCAACTAGCTGTCACCAAATTGTTTAGTCTATGACGTGCCCATAGAGCCCAAAAATAGTACGGATTTACAAAAAAAAAATAAAAATGAAGTATAATTTCTTCGAAAAGTTGCGAATTGATAGCTGTAACATTAAAACATGTATATAAATACCAAAGGAAACAAAAGTTTATGAAATTAGAACTGATCTATTGTCTGAGCTTTCTGGACTCTAATTATAGAGCAGATATTTGCTTAGAGTGTGCCGATATTTCGAACACACGCAAAATCTATGGGCATTATTTAAAGAGAATTAATTCTATTAGGGATTGGTATGTTTTTGTGGGTGGAGGGGAGGCGTTAATTATAATGTGGGTATTAACAATATTGTGATCATTAATTGTGTCGAGGAGGATTCAAAAGCAATAAAAACGTTTGAAAAAGAGATTAAGCGGATAGATAAAGAAATGTGTTTAATCAGCGAACTATTGGAATCATCAGTATACAAATATATCACTATCATCATCTGCTAAATCAGCTGAACCTGCTCTAAGTTCACTTAAAACGTGCCTGCTGACAACCAAGTACTTAAGATTGCTGATAATTTTATTTTAAAAATACTTACAGTACAGTATTAGAGTAGCAACGTTCAAGTTGTATTCTCAAATCCACTGAAGCAATAATATAAAAATATTTATCGATATAAATCTTTAAATAGAATTGCTAAGAATCAATGTAACTTTCTAGTTACGTTTTAGCGTAAGCTGATATCTCGCAGAATGAACATGTTCTAAATAGATATATAGATTGTACATTACGGCTACCTTTTTTCCTTTACAGTTTTATTACTTCAGCAACAGATGTTATTTAGGGCGATCAATGATTGTATGAGAAATAATAGTCAAGATATATTTATATTTTGCAGCATTGCTGTTTTCTGTTAGCTATTTCGGAGATTATTTTGGTTTATTTTGATTCTCGTGTGCACTGAGTGTTGTGCACACGCTTCTTTGGGCGAACAAATATTAATGACTGATTCTTGAACACAAACTCATAGATTTGTCAAAATCAACAATTATTTTAATCCAGGACACGATCATTGATCTGGGGTTTCATTTGAAAAAAGTTACCCTTAAAGCCAGTTGTTGGGCTTATCCAAAGTTTGTGACTGGAGCAACATGAACAGTCTCCTTCTAGGCACATGGATCTCAGCAGAACTTATACCGAAACGTTTAGGCCTTTCTGATTGTGAGGTATCTTTAACAAGGATCTTCAATTTCAATATAATCAAGTGCCGTGCCTGCTGGCGCAGGTGTTCATGTCTCTTTACAATTTTATTTCTTAACAACCGTTGCACCAAATGTGCTGTTGACTTCATATCAAACCATTCTTATAAACTGTCTAGTAACTTTTGTCCAGGTTTTCCTCACTTGATCTTTCCAAATTGTTTCTAGTTGACTCAATATAGCCCATGCTTCCAATCTCATTACTTGTCAAGTATAATGACTATGTTTTCCTGATGGCGGTAGCAAGGATTTAGACGGAAGCGTTTTTGTTATATAAAGAAAACTGTTAACATATAGTCTTTAGTTCGTATAAACTTTATATTTTCTATATTGCTAGTTCCACTGCAACCCAACATATATGGGAACACTTGTTTAAAGAAGCATGATACTTTAAACAATCAGCTTTCATTGTTCTTAATGGAGTGAATGACGTTGTAGGCTTCGATGACGTGTTTATGGACGGGGTTTTAGTCCGTAACTGGTTTGCTGATAAAGTTAACATTAAGTCAACTTTGAGCAAAACGGATATTGTTTGTTACATTTTCAGCATATATAAAAGCGCTTGAAGTAGTTACTGCTGCGCTGTACCTGATTTATGAAATATCTTTAATTGCAATTTGTTCAGGTTTAGTCAAATTCAAACAGACTGAAGTCCTCGTGAGAACCAACATTTACTTGAAACACTCACACGCTGTTGCTGCTGTTACAACTACATCAACAAAATATTCTAGCCAGAATCAGGTTTGTATGTTGTCAGAATGCCTGATTAACGCTCCCAGAAACAGCTGTTTTACGACGAGTTCAGAAAATGAAAGATGGCCAGAGAAAACTCTCCAAAACATAAATGGCCTAACTGTTGACACCGTAATCTGACTTGTCTTCCATTGGAACTTGGCTCCTATGACATCTACTTTGAAGTTTTCTGTGTCTTTCACAGGGAAACTGTATGCAGAGTAAACTGATATTGTGTTCTACTAAAAGTTTACATTTTGATGGTTCCTGTAGCAATTTGAACGTAGTGACACCCCTTCTCACTAAAACAAATCATTCCCTCTCCCTAAACAAATAATTTATTTACAAGTGGTCATGCCTAAATGCAATTTATCAATGTTATTACTTTAACTTTTTCAACATAACTTAATTTACAATATATATTCAGTCAAAAATGAAGCTTTATTATTTTTTAGTACTTTTTAGTATTGCAAACATTAATTCATATAACAATGTTAGCAAGTAATAAATCTGGCATAAAATTGAGCACTTTCTCTACAAGTGTTTGTCCCATCCATCGCCAGCTACGAAATCAACACATCGGGACATTTGATACTGGATTTAAAAAAAATATATTTTCATAATATTTTAAAAAATAATTATATCTTTATAATTTTTATAGTTTAGATTATATTTCTCAACTCAGTGAATTGTTTCATCAGCAGCATATGTAAGAGAAATCAAGAGAAATATTATGCAGAACAATCCAGGGAAATCTCATGGGGTAAAGGTATAACGAAGACTTACAAAAACTATCACAATTCTCGTTAACTGTGAAGAACGTTTCTTCTCCTCGTCCATTCTGTATCATCTTCGTCCCGAAAGGAAAAATGAATAATAGAAGATCACATCAGAAGTATTCGGTCCACATTAAAAGTGACCATCCTCGATAGAGAGATCACCTTTCACGTCTGCAGCAATAATATTTTTCTTCCTCACTTCTCTCTCCACTTCTCTCTTTCACCCATCCCCACTGGACCGCTGCCTAACCTAGCTGTCTGTTTCTCTTTAGTCATATTCAAGGTGTGTGAACGAATGTTAAAGGAACAGAGAAAAGACACCAAAAATACAAGTTTGGCAATCAAATGATTAAAGAACAAAACTTTTTTCAGCCCTTTAGCGGTTAATATGTTTAATTTTTGGGGTCTCGGTAGCCTAGTTGGGAAAACCACCCGACTGGACTACCAACGTTCGGACAACCCGTGTTCGATTCCCGCTGGGAGCAGTGTGAATTGTACTCGTGGTTGGAAAAAAAAGAATACCCCCACGGTGGACCCAGCCGTTGGCAGAAATGGGTACCAGGGTATTACCCTGTGAAGGTGAGGCATGTCGCCTCGCATCTGAGTTTCGATGCTTGAGGCGACACTATACAGAAATCTCCGAACATTTTTGGATCGGCGGCCGAGCACATATGGGTGTAAACTCGCGTGCTAAGACGCCGGTTCAAGTCTCGTACTTGACCTTTTACCTTTATGTTTAATTTTGTAACAATGCAAAAACCAGTGATCCCTTGATTTGTAAGCAAACACACAAGTAGATGGTAATATATATTGTAGATAAAATAAGTGTTGATTACATTATGATTATGCACTTGCAAAATGTATTTATAAAATTATACATTTGAAATATATCTTTACTGAGTATATCATGGCTACCACGGCAAAGAAGAAATATCAATAATACTCAGTCGAGTATCTTGACTACGGATTTAATCCCGCCACTACAAGACCATACAAAACCAATGTGCGCAATTTAAAACATAACACTCTCCATTGAAAGTGTGCGACTATGTAAGTGCGACCATGTAAGTGCGACCAGGATCATTTAAAAACGACTCATAATTACACACTCATACGCACAAACAGATAAACCGCTGGAATATTTTGGCGTGATGCCAAATAATTTTGACGCTATAAAGTAAAAAAAAGAAAAGAAAAGAGCCCCGTCACGCAAAGTGGCGTATAGGGAATATGGTGTTAGTGACCATATTGTTTATAGACTTTCGACACATGATTTTTGGAGTAATGTGGTCGGTATTTTTTGGAGTAATGGATACCAGATTTTTTTCTGGGAAAGTAAAGCATCGCGTGCTGCTTTACTTTCCCATAAAAAAAAATTCGGTACCCATTTAAGGCTGGGTGAACCCGGACGCCGTCAAGCAGGATCGAACCCGACCTCTTGTCCTTTGTAGTCCAGTTCACTAACCACTGAGCTATCGCAGCGCCCAAGCCATATAGACCTACAATGAAAAATAAAGGTATGTTCAGAAATCTACAATTGTAAATAACAAAGGTTTAATAGTTTTTTGTTTTTTTTTACGAAATATCTTAACTGATAGGCAAATATAATATAAGGTGTAACAAAGCATGCCAAGTTCAATGCAAACTAGCAACAAACAAGTAATGTTAGTGTATTAACCTGTATTTTATAAGAAGACGTGGTATATGTTGATGATCATTATATATATATATATATATATATATATATATTGATGCAACACATTTATTTATAGAAATATCGGTTTCCCACCTTCTTGACGGTGCTGATACATAATAGACGACCCTTCATTAGGCTGTCTATTTCATTCTTCAGCAATAACGCTACCAATGTGCTAAGAAATGTACATAACAACGATATTTCTTAGTGATTGACGTATATGTGGAAATATATAAGTAATGAACAACATACAGTTATATCAGATCAATATTTGCCAAAAAAAATGTTTGGTGGAGAAAAGTAAAGGATCAAAAGATTATATGTAAGACAAAACGATAAACTATAAAAAAAACTCTCAATTTTGCATCAGCACAGTTTCATCAGATGTATTAATGTTTTAGGAAGTTGTGAGAAAAAAGATGCATTTAACATCGAAATCATCTTTCTCGATAGATCAGCTATGAATAAGCCTCGTCAGCCTTCCCCGCACCTACTCTATCAGAGAAAGATGACATTTTGAACCTATTTTAACTGATGGAATGACATAATAGTTTACTCTGTTTTCAAGTAGTTTTTGCACCGATACAAAGCGTGACTGAATAATTTTAAAATCCATTTTATTTTTATTATCTATTATATGTTAATAAAACTGTACTAATCCAGTACCAGAAAAACGTCATCGATTAACAAAACTATTTTGCCAGTTTGTCATACCACGATCAAACATTGTAGAAATCTACAACAGCAAAGTAAATTATCATATTCATAGCAAAGCTACATCGTGACATTAAACTGTTGATTGAACACTTATTTGCAAAGTGGATAATGGTCCCTAAACGCCTTTATAAAGTCATCATGGATGTCAAATTGCTTATTTCTGTTAATTTTATTTCAGTAAGAAGAGAGTAAATTAAACACAAGACCGTAATACCGCAAACAAAAATATCCGGCACTAAAGGTTCGTCTGTGGACAGGCCAATCTAGATTTCTGAACGTAAAATAATATCCACACATACTTTTAGCTTCATATGTTTAAGCGAAGGTTAGATTGTGCTATTTAGCTGCTGCTTCTCTGGGCATTTCTCGATTTGTCAGAGAGTAGTGCATACTACAGCAGTGATCTCTGCAATATGTGCCATTTTGACATGCAAGGTTTCTGTTTTTGAGATTGTGGTTCTGCCCAATGTGCCGTCTTCGGCTCGAAAGGACATTAGATAGATAGATAGATAGATAGATAGATAGATAGATAGATAGATAGATAGATAGATAGATAGATAGATAGATAGATAGATAGATAGATAGATAGATAGATAGATAGATAGATAGTGCATGCTACACATTCTTAAAATTGTAGTGAGAATTCGCTATTCGATTTTGGGTACAAGACCTTCAAAATTTTGCGTTAATAATTTTTACTAATTTTTGGAGAAAATAAGAGAAATTCAAAATCCGCATTTTTGTAGGTAATGGGAAGATTTTCTACAACTATTTCAATGTGAGGACTGGTTTTGCAAAGTGCTACTACGTAAAAACATGTCTCAGCAATTCTAAAAGATTGTTTTAATAGTTCGGCATTTTACATAATGCGAGACAAATGGCGAGATTTGATAAAATATCTTTAAAAGAATTGAAAACTGCTAGAACAAAAATTCAGATAAAAGAAGGAGTATCTTGGTCTACGCCCTATGGGCCGGATACGGCTCGAGAGGTCAATTGATAGATAGATTTTACATAATTGTTATTAAAAAAAGATTCCTAAGAAAAGTAAACACACATAAACTAGTACGGTATATTCTGTCAATGGAGAAAACGAATGCTTCCACAGACATGATTAAACATTTCACAAATACCAGTTTTATTATTTGTACACCTGGAATGTTTTTTCATCTACAAGATGAAATAAGGGTTACACCTTACGACTACGCCATTTACTGGGTCACTCAATACACAATAATCCCAGTTATCTGTATAATTGGTATTTCTGGAAATGTTGTCAGTTGTATTGTAGTCACTAAAAGTGGAGTCCAAAATCCTTCAAAAATATTTTTTTTATCTTTGGCTGTTTTCGATACGCTGACATTAGCGCATGTTTTGATGTGTTCCCTTACTTCTATCTGAGGAAAAACTGGATTTTTGGTTGCCGTGTAATCCACTTAAAGTACGAACCAGCTTTGAGAGTGTTAATATTTAGGCTAACGTTTTCTGCTTTTACGATGTTTGCTTCAAAAATGTCAACAGTGGTTACTATTATGATAACTATAGAACGTCTATTGGCCGTATTTGTCCCTTTTAAACTACCACGGATCATAACAAGAAAACGCGTTTCTATGGGCTTGATCTTGTCCATTGTCATCGTGCTCAGCTGGACCATTTTCCAATGTTTTTGGTACAAGTTTAACTTCCAATACAGCGGACAAGACGATATTTACTACGCCTGGGACTCACAGTCAGATATTGCGAACAGTGAAAGTTTCGATATCATGCATTTTAATGAGCTAGTTGTAAACAATCTGACAAATACCATACCATTGGTGATCGTTGGCGCTGGAAGCATTGCCATTGGAGTCAAAGTTAGCATTAGCAATAATAAACGTCGGAAGCTAGTGCCCTGCACATCTAGACAGAGATTGGCCACTAAAACAACAAGGACACTTCTCCTGGTTTGTAGTGTCTATTCCGTTACCAGGTTATGTTACGTCATTCGTAAACTTCCTTGGTTCGACTCCGAAGATCCTTCCTGGTCACGAGCAAAGTTTGTTTATAACATTGTACGGAGTTGGCTTACTGATCTCAACAGTGCTTCTAACTTCTTCATCTATGTGGCCAGCAATTCCACGTTTAGACATGTAATGAAGGATGTTTTCTTCAAGTGCAAACGAACAAGCCTAGTTTCATAATTAAACATAGAAATGTATGATACTTGCAGTTGAAAAAAATTAGTACAATATAATAAATAAGATGTTTTTATTTAAATCATGAAAAAAAATTCATTAAAATATTTGTCTACATTAAATGGACAATAAATTTTCCAATTTAAAAAATGGAATAAATTCATAAAAAAATATTATTTGATTAGTTTAAAAAAGAGAAAAGAAATGAGAACATAAAGGACAAACTTGGCGGCTGTATAAACACAAACTTCTTATCTTTTAAAAACAATTTATAATTTGTTATCAGTATGTTCTATCGTATGTACGTTAGTTTTGAATAGAACTGCATTGCTGGAGATAGTTGCTAAGTCATATTTGTATGAGTGTTTATTTAAAAAAAAAATGATTGTACCTTCTTCTTCTTCCTTCTCCTCACTATCATCATCATTTTTGTCTGTTTATTCCTATCCCCTCCCCCCCCCCCTTCCTTTTGAGAAGATTAAACTCATCTTGTTGTAAAAAAGTTAAGAGCCCCTGTCACGCCAAGTGGCGTATAGGGAATATGGTGTTAGTGACCATAAATTTTACAGACCTTCGGCCCATGATTTTTGGGGTAATGGGGTTGGTATTACGCCCGTGCCGCTTTACTTTCCCAGAAAAAAAAATCCGGTACCCATTAAAGTCTGGGTGAACGGAAGCCATCGGTTGGGATCGAACCCTACCTCTTGTCCTTTGTAGTCCAGTTCACTAACCACTGAGCTATCGCGACTCATCATCTTGTAGCCTCAGCCATTATCTGTCATTGGAAGCTCTGTTGTGTTGACTTCCTTGATGTTGTATCTCCAACTTACTGTGGATCTGCCGCCGGCTTTGCTACCTTCACATTTTCTTATAAATGCCTTATCTGGAATGAAATAGCAATATACTTTTACAGGTAGACAAACCAATTTATTTTATTTAAAATTATTATGCTATGTTTAAAACATGTTCTGTACTGATTCTGCTATAAGAGATGTCACATAACAACCTAACTTGCATGAAATATTAATCGTTCATCATCATCATTAAGTGGACTTCCTTCGGAAGCCATCAAAGCAGATATTAACACCTCTACCAAGATGTTACATGATCTATTGGGTAAAATTTGGGAGAGGGAAGAAATGCCTAAAGACTGGAAAGAAGGTTATATGATCAAACTACCAAAGAAAGGAAGTTTACAGGAGTGCACAAATTATAGGGGAATTATGCTACTATCAGTGCCAGGAAAAATATTAGGCAGAATCATTCTGGAGAGACTAAAGGAGGCTATAGAGAAACACTTGAGAGATGAACAAGCAGGTTTTAGGAAGAATAGATCATGTGCTGATCAAACAACTACTCTACGTATAATAGTTGAACAAAGTCTAGAACTAAAATCCCCACTTTATATAGGATTCATAGATTACGAAAAGGCATTTGATAGTTTAGACAGAAGAATGCTTTGGAAGTTGCTGAGTCATTACGGAATCCCCATAAAGTTTATTAACCTGATAAAAACAATGTATGAAGGAACGAAATGTAGAGTGGTGCATGGAGGACAGCTTACAGAAGCATTTGAAATAAGAACAGGAGTAAGGCAAGGATATCTTCTGTCTCCATTTTTCTTTCTTCTGGCCATAGATTGGATTATGAAAATAACTCAAAACAACAGAAATGGAATCCAGTGGTCACTGACCAAACAACTTGATGATTTAGACTTTGCTGATGACATAGCTCTCTTATCACACAGCCATCAACAGATGCAGGATAAAATGAGTATATTAGATGAGAGATCACAACAGCTAGGACTAAAGATTAATAGAGATAAGACCAACATTATGAGAATTAATGCAGTTGGCAATAACCAAATAAAACTAGGAGAAATACCTCTACTAGACGTACAATCTTACATATATCTGGGCAGTAATATAGATAAAGAGGGAGGAACAGAAAATGATACCAAAATAAGGATATCAAAAGCAAGAGGAATTTTCATTGCACTGGGAAACATATGGAAATCCAAAGAAATTAGGTTAAATACAAAAATTAAAATTTTCAACTAAAATGTTAAGTCGGTCCTATTATATGGCTGTGAAACATGGAGAATAAAAAAATTGACAATCACGAAGGTACAGACTTTCATTAATGGATGCTTACGCAGAATAAAGGGATGGAAATGGCAGGACAATGTCACTAACGTGGAATTATGGAAATGTACCGGTCAAATACCAGTGGATAAAGAGATACAGCGAAGACGATGGCGATGGATAGGACACACACTACGGAAGCCAACTGAGAGTATTACACAACAGGCCCTTTTTTGGAATCCCCAGGGGAAAAGACAAAGAGGAAGACCAAGGAATTCTTGGAGAAGACAGATCGAAGCAGAGATGAAGATGATGGGGAAGACATGGAATGATCTTAAAAGAATTGCAAAAAACAGAACGACTTGGAAAGTGTTTGTTGAAGACCTATGCTCCACTGGGAGCTAAAAGGTAGAAGAAGAAGAAGATCATCATTAAGTACCGGGCCTGCTGGCGTAGGTAATGATGTCTCTCCACAACTTTCGATCTCGGCAGTTATTTATCATTTCTGTTATTGATCTTCTGCCAAGCCATTCTCTTAAGCTAATAGGTATTTTTTTTCTCTTTGCTTACCTCTATTTCTTGTTGCGATTCATGATTGTACAAAGAAGTTACGACGGTGGTTTTCTGTTGCCTTCCGTCGGTTTGTTCACGGTTGACTCCGCTAGCCTTTGACTAAAAAGTCTCACCCACAAGGCAGTGGGGTTGTTTTACTTCGGGGTACCCGCCCTTAACCTTTTATTCTCCCGAGCTTACCTGCAAGGCAGCAGGACAGCCACAGGTTGTACTGTTTACTGCATACAGTAGCAGGTAAAATTACCAGACCTGACTATATATTAATCGTTATGTACAAGAAAATACATTAATAGACCAAGTCGACACTCATCACAAAGTAGGTTTTCCAGATGGTTTACTCTTTTCACAAACAATATTAGCCTTTTCAGAAAAAAAATTTATGTTAGATTGCAGTCTGCCGTGTTGCTTTGTCAATATTAATTTGGTAGATTTTCCGATTTATTTGACAAGCTTTGCGCCCAAAATATTATTGTCCACCAGAAATAGTAGCTATAGAAAATGATTACTATAGTATGTGTCACTTACTAGAGAATAGCGGGCCGAATGGACAAATCTCAATGTCTTTCAAAGTAAGACAAAGGACCTGAACAGTTTAAAGCTGACTGCTTGCCCCAAGATCAACGTGCCGGTGAACCGAATTATTTATGTTTAGAAAAAAAGAGAAACATTAACTTCAGTCCTTTTTTCTCCATCTCTTTTTCTTCTAGCCGACTAGTGTATACAGAATTGGCTAATTTGAACGATCTGTGAAGCTGTGACGTCACAGAGAAATAATTTGGGGGGGGGGGGGGGGGGGGGGGGGCCGGGAGGGCCGGGGGGGGCCGGGGGGGGGGGGGGGGTCGGGGTTTAATTGGTATACGTTTTACGTCTTGAAAAGCTACAATAATTTGCATTGAAAGATGCAGTGTGGTGTGTTTAAGTACAAGATTGATAGCAATGTATTTCATGAACCGCTCACATATTTCAAATTAGCTCTAGCCTGTTGTAGCCATAACTGGTGTGTTATAAGAGTTTCATTTTCAGTATCGTTTGGTGCAACTTAATGCACTCACGTGGCCATAGATGATCAAGGCGGTTGACAGTCCTCGCTTGTTTGTGCTTTCCAATTTCCGGACTTCTGCCCATAGACATTAGACTGCTTGTTGACGTCTGTTAAGAAATGTAATTCCTGATCATCTTGTGTTTATCCATAAAATGGTCTTTATGATTGTCATTGCATATTCTACTGATCACATCTGTTAAGTTGAAACATTTTATTTATTTCTGTGTTATTTCGGTCACATTATATAACTATCAATCACATTATTATGTGATTATGTTTCCCTTTTCATTAGGAGACGATGATGAAATCCTGAATTAAAATAAACAAATTTAATTTTTCATTTATGGCTCAGCATCTCCACATCATCATTACCAGAAGAGATGTGACAACCTTATATATTTCATTTTAAAAAATTGTTTCCGCACTCTTTCTGTATAGTTTTGTCTCAGAGTTCTACAAATGTATTGATTTTGTAATATGAATTATTTCTATAAAAGAAATTGTATCACGATTGGAACGTTATGATGGTATATACGACTTTGAAACAGGTGAAAGAGCGCTCAAAATGAAAGAATAAGCAATTCGTGCAATAATAAGAAACTACAACAAAATAGTAACAATTATTGATTAAATTATCAACGATTTGTGCAGTCAATGTACAGATCTTGTGGTTAAACAGACAACAGTTATTGATTATAATGAAACTAACTTTGTTCTCTACATCGACACGTTGGCAAAGGAAGGTAGAAAGTTGGAGTGTGGTTTCCTGGTTCAAGCTAATGGTTAAAATATTACAGAGAAGAGTGGAGGCTATTGTGTAAATATTCCTCGTATTATAATGGAGACTGGGACAGATAGTGTTGTCCTCGACAAATATTAACGGTCCAATTATCGTATCATAATCTCTCAGAGATTTTAAATGTTCAGAACAGATGTCTCTGGGGTGAGTGGATGCCATGTACATAAGTCTTACACCTTTAAGTGTTCGCATGGTTATGCTCAGGTTAGTTATAGTTTCATGGGAAGGAGATAGCTCACACACTGGTCCCAGAACGTTAATGGCGGGTACAAAGATGAACAAAAGGAATTGTCTTTAAGCCCGCCAAAGAAATCTATCTTTAATTTTTAAAATGCAATTGTTACTAATGAAAATGCGTTCCTGGAACAGTTACTACGTATATTAAACGTCAAACGATAGTAAATGATAATCATCATAGGCGAGCTTATTCTGTGCACGACCAATCAGCTACTTTAAGATTAACCATAAACATCTTTCGTCATATTATCAACTCTTGCAATTAATATATAGGATAGAAGAATAATTCAAATTTGTTCGTTCTGTTACTTTTCGTTCATTTATTATTTATGCGATGACGAGTGTTAGGAATGTGTTTACAATACATGTGGAGATGAGATGGCCTTATTTATGCGATGACGAGTGTTAGGAATGTGTTTACAATACATGTGGAGATGAGATGGTCTTATTTATGCGATGACAAGAGTTAGGAATGTTTTTACAATACATGTGGAGATGAGATGGTCTTATTTATGCGATGACAAGAGTTAGGAATGTTTTTACAATACATGTGGAGATGAGATGGTCTAAAAATGTGACAGCTAATCAACAATTAAAACAGAAATTAAAATATCTAAAATAAACCAAAAAAATCTATAGGAAAACATACAAATTGATCGACAACACGCACGCAAGTGATGGGGTCTTTATAAGCAAACAGATACTAACCGTTCTCAATTACTTTTAATATTTATTCAATAATTATATATCAATTTATTCTCCTGGAAAATTCCAAAATTACGTTGAACGAAATTAACAAAGACGCAGTCACCAACAATAAACATAGAATTTTCATCTGTTTTCTACAAATTTGCCAAACAGTAAATTATTGAGAAATATCAGATATCAATTGGAAAGTCCCAGCTTCCAACTACAATATTGTAGGGTATATAGACACGCTGTTGTGTAAAGTTTATATTTGTTATAATTTAACATCAACGTAGATAACAAGCCTTGAACAAACACAGTTTAATGTCTGTATTTGTCTATAATTGAGTCGTAACAGTAATTTCATTGTGAAATAAATAGTAGCGATTACAACTTTTAATTCTACACTTGTTATAAGAGTTTAAATTGATTAAACCGTCGAGTAAGATTATTTTAGGAGTAAAGCTACAAGAACGAATGTATATCAAATTTAGTACTAATTGTATTCAATTTATGAACGACTCATATTCAATTCACACCGACTTTCATTAAGAGCTACAGCTTTCACAAATTTAAAAGCATAATATAAGGGGCTAAGGTGTGTTATGATCAGTCTTGAGTATTTGTTGGATTAATCGTGAAGAAATATCTCGTGAGATTAAAAGAGGATTAAAAACTGTCGATTGAAACTACCGACTGTAGCAAATATCCTTGAAGATTTAAATACAAGCGCATGTTTCAAGCAGTCAAACTATGCAATCACATGTGTGTTATTCAGATTCTAAATAATTGAACTTAATAATGAATATCAGCTTAATTGTTTATTTTAATTACTTAAATTGGTTTACTTATTTGCTGAAATAGATCATACTGCATTCATGACATTCTTACAGGTGCTCAGCTCTTTACAAAAAGTGTGTAGTAACTTGTTTACTGCATTCCCCTTTAGCCTGTCCCTTCAGCAGCAACTAAATACTGCTGCATATCTTGAAACCTGCATCCTATAAGTAAGTGCCTCGTATCAGTCATAGTGCCACTCAAATAAGTTCATAGAGAGCTTTTAATAAAACATTTTTTTGGGTCAAATCCGATGCTTCAACCCAGGTGCCCTCGAAATAAGTCTATCAGCTCCTTCGTGGCCGTGCACTCGTGAATGATCATATTAGTATATACATACACGTTTAACTAAACCAGACTTTGAAATAAGAAATACTAACACATAATTGTTTGCAGTATGATATCATGTATTCAACTATAGATAGTATTCAGCAGCAGTCAAGTTCAGATTTAATTATTTGTACTCATACTCTTGTTCCTGCACTATCGAGTGCAATAAATTCTTCACATTTTGAATACACAATATCCTGGATTAATCAGTACGCATTAACACCAATCATTTGTATAGTTGGTATTGCTGGCAATATCACCAGTGCTATTGTGGTAGTTAGGAGTGGGATCAGGAAACCTTCCAATATTTATCTGCTCGGTTTAGCTGTTTCCGATGCACTGGCTTTAATCGATGTTTTGAACGTTTTAGATTTCATGTATTTGACTGAGAAGGGAACATATGACGATCATAAAATCTACCTCCCTTATGAATCAGCGTTATCCATTCTGATTTGGTATGTTGTTACTTTGGTGATAGGAGGCCTTGCTTCGAGAATGTCAACAGCAATTGTGGTAATAATCGCAATGGAACGTCTGGTAGCTGTGTTTTTCCCGCTCACATTTTCACGGATGGTCACAAGTAAACGGGCCTGGTTGTCAATGGCCTGCGCCATGTTCTTCTGGTTGCCCTGGACCATTTATCAATTTTTCTGGTTTAAATTTAACTTTGTTTACGGCGGGCATGGCGATCTTTACTATTCATGGGAGTCGTCATCGGAATACTTCAGCAGTGAACGTTTCGACGCAGCTTCTTTTAACGAGTTTGTGGTCAGCCATCTTACACATACTATACCCCTTATCATCGTTGCTGTTGGGAGCATAGCCATTGGTATCAAAGTCAGCATTGTCAATAAGAAACGCCAGAAAATTGCCTCCGGAGGAACCAGGCAGCGGGCATCGTCCAGAACAACTCTGACACTTCTAATGGTTTGTGGAATCTTCTCTGTTACCAGATTTTGTTTCGTAATTCGTCAGCTTCCGTGGTTTGACTATGACAATCCAAAATGGAGCACAGTCGTGATTGTTTATGAAATTACAAGAGAAAGATTAATTGAAATTAATAGCGCCTCCAACTTTTTTATTTACGTGGCGATTAATCCCAAATTTAGACACATAATGAGGGACATGTTTCTGGGTCACCATCGGGAAGAGAAAAGTACAACTTCTTGGGCGATAGTGTAGCTCTGTACTAGATGAAAACTGGCATCTAAAGTAATTTAGAAATAGAAATTAGTTGCTAATTTCTGGAGAAACATTTTTGGATATTAAACATACCCGGTAGCAACAAAAGTCACTAGAAGGTTGGGGACAGGCTGTCATCTTTTCTACATTTAATGCAAAAGTGGCATGAAATACTTCAGTTAATATTGTGGCAACGTTTCCATTAAGCCAGTTAGTCAAAATGGACAACGAAATTATACAGACTCGACTAAGATTAACTTTTAGAACAAAAGATAAACTTAAAAAATAGGATTCAAAAGAACAGGATGAACACTAACAAATCAGTTACATTTAAGGAATTTCGGAGAAAAAAAAGAAAATAATACAATGTTATGAACAGAATGCTAACAAATCAAGTGTTATTCCATTTTTATCTGGAAAAAAAAACTAGTTACATTAAAATCTTAAATTGGAGGTCGGTTTTGTTTGTGTTTCCAGTTTTAATATTTCAAATTACAATTATTGAATGTATATAGCACGAATGTTTGTTTCTGGTATTTTATTTATTTTTTAATGTTTACACATTAAACAAATCTGACACGTTTCTCTATTATAGATACAAATTGATTGAAAGAAATCCTAGCTTCATCTTTAATATTCGTTATTGATGTATAAATTCTTCACATCTGAAGATAAAATGAATATTAACTATTAGGTACTTAATCAAATAATATTATGTCCATAGCAAAGGTTGGCTACAGTGGAAATATGGTTTACTTTGTCTTTAGCCTCGCACACATAAATGAGAGTACTTCCGGTGATTCAGGAGCAGAATGCAATTGGAGAAAACAAAATGCAGAATTAATATTTCTGTCAGAAGTCAGCCAACAAAGAAGATCTCATGGTTATATTTACTAACAAAGCATGTAAAAAATGCAGAAAACCAGCTTCCAATTAAAGTTAGAGAAACATACGATACAAGTTATTCTATCTATCTATTGACCTTTCGAGCCGTAACCGGCCCATAGGGCGTAGACCAAGATACACCTTCTCCTATATGAATTTTTGTTCTAGCAGTTTTCTTTTAAAGATATTTTATCAAATCTCGCCATCTGTCTCTGTTCTGTGCAAGCAGTTCTATCTCATTGATGGAGCCGATTCCTGCTGCTCTTGCCTCTCTCATCAATGTTCTTCTCAGTGTCTCCCTGGGTCTTCCTCTTTTTCTTTTACCTGTTGTTTCCCATATGAGGGCTTGCTTTGCTATTCGATTATTATCTCTTCTCATCACATGTCCAACGTATGACCATCGTCTTTTCTTTATTACTGAAGATATTAGTGGTTGATTAGCGATTTCTCTAATTTCCTCGTTTGTTTTGAATTCGTTCCATTCTATACAAGTTATTACACTTGGAGAATACCATGGACAGCTAAGAAGAGTAATGAAAACGTTCTGAAAGAGGCCAAAGCAAAACGAAAGCGAATTTCCAATATTAGGAAGAAACAATCATCATGTTTTGGACATGTAATGAGAAGAGAACAACTGAGAATATATTGTAACAACTGGGGAAATTGAGGAACGAAGAGATAGAGGGAAGCAAAGAGAAAAGATACCAGGCAGCGTAAGAGAGTGGCTTGGCAGAAGGTCAACAACAGAAATGATAACTAACTGTCGTGATCGAAAGTTGTGGAGAGACATGATGACCTACGCCAGTAGGCTTGATACTTGATGCTGATAATGATTTCATACCGCCGACAATACAAGTTATTGCACTTGGATATTTCATAACGTCGAAACCACAAGTTATTACACATGGATATTTCATACCGTTTACAACACAAGCTATTACACTTGGATATTTCATACCGTTTACAACACAAGTTATTACACTTGGATATTTCATGCTATCGACAATGCACTTTAAACAAATGTATTGCATTCTTCATGTGCAACTATACTGGGAATCTAAAACCGGATGAATATGTTATGTACCAGAACTAAACGAGTTACAATAAAAAAATAAAGATATAGGTCTACATTTATATTCAACTCTAACAAATTTTATTAACAAAAGAAAGAAAATGATTGTTGCTGGTTGTGCCAATCAGTATTTGGCAAAGAACTTTATTAATTTAGATAAGCACATATAAATTATTACATACTATGGGGGAGGGGGGGAGTGGGGGTGGGGTCCGATAATATTATTTTAATTAACGTAAGCAGCCACACAAATTAGCAATCAAACAGGACAGCCCAATACTTCACACAATGAGTTAGACAAGGCTGTGTTCACTTTACAGAGACAAATATTATGAGATCAACAGCAGACAAAAAAAAGGAAATGAAGTCGACAGTCACAACATAATCAATTTGCGACAGATATGCTGATGGCGGAGTCTTAATCAGCCGCTTGCAGAATTGGGTACCAGGGTAATATTCTGGGAAGTTGAGGAATTCCGCCTCGTATCGTGAGTTTCAATATTTGAAGCGACACTATCCAGAAGTCTCCGAACATTTCTGGATAGGCGGCGAGTACATATGGGTGAAAACTCGCGTGCTAAGGCGCCGATTCAAGTTTCGTACTTTACTTTTAGTTTTACAGTTTTAATGCCAGAGACAAGAGAATGAACTACAATAAATGATAGACATAATACTAAAAGAAAGCAACAAGAAAAGTCTTGGTGTGAATAGTCAGAAAACATAAATTTTGGTTATACTGAAGAAACAAACATCACCATCGTGCAGATGAAAAATAAACAAAGCAGATGTGAAAAAAGTGCACCGCGTCAAATACTACACACAATAATAACATAAGATGGAAGGCGCACCACAGAAATATAAAAAAAATAATAGCTTCGGCCAAAATAACATTTAAGAAAATGAAAAACGTCTTATGCAACAAGTTTATGTCAATAGAAGTGATAAAGAGAGGTCATCAGGGCTATATAGAGCCAATTCTTACCAATGGAAGCGAATCATGGACAGTAGACAAACACACGAAAAGACGTGAATTTCTCGGAAGAATGTTGAAATTTCCCTGGACAGCTAAAAAGACCAATGAGGAAATTCTCAAAGAGGCCAACACAAAAATGGAGCTCCTAAAACACATCGGAAAGAAACAATCAACATTTTTTGGGGAACATCATGAGAAGAGAAAAGTTGGAATACTTGGTAACAAGTACCCAGGGAACGAGTGATCGCGGATGTCAAAGAGAAAAGATGCTAGATAGCCTGATAGGTGTCATGGCATGGAAAACAGTCAACAAAAGAATTGATACGATGCACTGTGGATAGAAGATTATGTCAGAATATGATCGCCTAGGCCAACCGGTATGGCACATGATGATGGTGATGATGAAACAGATACTTGACAGGAAGATCTTTTTAAGATCAAGAGATTTAAGAAGAAAAAAACCCACTTTTATGGGATTAATTTTTTCCAAATTTTACAGCAAATGAAAGCTGTCATTACCTAAATGTTTACAATCAGGTTAGCAAGAGAAACATTTCGGCTCGAAGGATGAGATGCTTTGGTAAAACAATGGATATAACATTAAATTTAAGGGGTATTTTCAACTGTAAATGCAAAGGGAAATCACACTTGTCTTGTCATAACCAGCTTTTCTTAACAGATTAACTCCCATGAATTTCTGCCTGTGTGTTCTTTCCATTCTGTTTGTAAGAGGTGCAATTGTACATTTAAACATTGTTTTCTTCTCGCTGAAACTCATTATTAAACCATTATCATCAAGTCGCGAAGACTATCATCATGTGGGGCCGTTGTTCTTTCAGCTGCCAGTGTGAATGTATCTCGTTTTCTATTTGCATCAACGGTATTTGTGAATGTAGTTGTAGGAAATCCTTGAAATATTGATCTTGTATTCTTCTATGTCCCGGTCTTCTTCGCTTTCTTGAGTCTATACTTTCGATTATTTTGATTTTCACAGCAGTATTTATACGTCCTTTGTCGACTTCATAATGCAGAAATATTATACAGGTAAAAATGACATTGGATGGACACTTGGATTTTGGTGATTGACAACTGGAGGACCTTGATTTTTGCACTACATAGTTCCTATCAATAGCAGTATGTTCCTGATGTTAGAAAAAAACAAATGTCCCGTCATTCTTCTTCTTCTTTCCTTCCTCATTTGCATTTCAGAGTCGAGGGGAGATATACTTTGCGGTCTTTTGCTCTTCTGTTTGCCTCTGCTACTGTTATGTTTCCTAGTGCTTCTAATATTCCATCGACCCATCTTTTTCGTGGTGGACCCTTGGGTCTGGTGTTCTCACAACGTTTGTTGAAGGCTCGTAGTGTTGTGTTTTGATCTTTCTGCCTTGTCACGTGGCCAAACCATTTTAGCTGTTGTTTCTTTATATATTTCACGGCGGGGGCAATTCCTAGCTTTTTTCTCAGTTCTTCATTTGTGATCTTATCTCTCAGAATGTTTCCTGTCATTCGTCTAACACATTTGCGCTAGATGAATCTCAGTAGAGGTTATTTTTCTGATTGTTCTTGTATCTAGGGTCCAGGTCTGGAATTGGTAGCACAACGTTGGGACAAAGAATAGGTCCTATCACTAAAGGCTAGAAATATAGGACTTGAGATCAAACTTCAAAGGAAAAAAGTAATGAAAAAATCTAGTTCATTCAGAAGAAATATTACCTTGAAGGTAAAGCAGTGGAAGAAGTAGATCATTTTGTATATCCTGGAATCTCCATAAATCAGGAAGGAGGCACACATAAAGAAATTAGTATCAGAACATCAAAGGCAGCCATGACTTTCAGAAACCTTGATAAAATATGGAAGTAAAAAATTACTAAGCACGAAAATAAAGCTGGAAACTTTCAAATAAAATGTATTATCTACCCTTACTTAAGCATGCGTGAGCTGGAAAACGACTAAAATAAAATAGAGAATAAACTGGATGCGTTTCTAGAGACTAGAGAAATATTAAAAAGTACACTGAAGCGAGAGGCAACAACAGCAGTCATCAGCTCCCTCATGGAGATTGAGTGATTCGCACAGAACAGACCCTTGTGGCGAGATACAATGCAGGTTCTATGCTAGCATTTCTGAAGCATTTTAGCGCAAATGATCAGATGTTCTCCTTAGGTCTGACATCTCTTTCTTTTGAAGTACTACTAAAACATTGAAAGTTATATAAGTATTACGTAATTTAATGTAAAAAGAGCCCCGTCACGCCAAGTGCCGTATAGGGAATATAGTGTTAGTGACCATCATTTTTACAGACCTTCAGCACATGATTTTTGGGGTAATGTAGTCGGTATTACGCCCGTGCCGCTTTACTTTCCCAGAAAAAAATCTGGTACCCATTTAAGGCTGGGTGCACCAGGAATCCGTCGATTGGGATCAAACCCAACCTCTTGTCCTTTGTAGTCCGGTTCACTAACCACTGAGCTGTCGCGAAAGTTACGTAAACTGTAATATATATATATATATATATCTTCTTCTTCTCTTCTACTTTTTGATTTTACTGATTACTAAAAGGTGTCGTGGTTGATATCATTTGCCGTTCTTGAGCTGCTCGAATTGTCTGAATTAGTGATTTTACTTTGTTGTTACACGTCTCTGTCACTGCATCTATCCATCTTCTTCTGGGTCTTCCTCTTGGTCTTTTCCCATGCATTCTTGAGAAGAACGCCCTTGATGGTGATTGGTGAGGATTCATTCTGACCAGGTGGCCAAACCATTTAAGTTGTTGTTGTTCTATATATTCTTTGCAGGGTTTTGTTCCCACCATTTTTCTTATGGTTTCATTTGGTATTCTATCTCTTCTTGTGTTACTTTTCTCAAGCATCGCATCTCACATGTATTTATCTTTCTTAAATGTGATTTAGAAAGGGTCCATGTTTGACTTTCATAGCACAAAGTTGGTGTGAAAATGCTATTTATCATTTATTGTTTTGCTGGCATAGAATTGTTTGGATGTCTTAGCAATGGTGAAAGCTGGTATGTGACAGCATTTGCCTTTTGTATTCTCATGCCAATTTCTCTGTCTAGTTTTCAATCTTCTGTGAACATTGTGCCCAAATACTTGAATTCCTCTACTTGTTTTATTTCTTTATCTTTGATCTTAATGTGTAATGGGTGTCTTAATTTACTTATTCTCATAGCCTCTGTTTTTGCTGTGTTAATTTTCATACTGTAGTTTGTGCAACTTTTATCTAGAGATATTATATGTTGTTGTAGCAGGTTTTCGTCCTCATATATTAGGCATTGGTCATCTGCGAATAGTTGCTCGTTGATGTTGGAACTTTCTACCTCTATATTATTATTTGATTGTTCCTTTTTGTTGGTTGTTTCCTGATTTATTTGTTCCAAGTACCTATTAAGCGTTCTGAATTTTGTCTTTGTGTTGTTGTAGTTTTCCCGGTTCCATGCAATTTCGTTCGTGATTGTAACAGCACAATGGAAAGAAATACTTATTCGCACAAACTATAAGAATAAATCACAAATAAAATCCGTTCGAAATATATATATATATATATATATATATATATATATATATATATATATATATATATATATATATATATATCTTAAACTGTCTAGTACCTTTAATCTCAGTTTTCTTCTATCTCATTTGTCCTTTTTTTCTCCAGTTGCCATGTTGAAGAAACAACAATCATCACCATCATGCAACGTAACAATAAACAGGACAAATCTGAAACAAGTGCAACGCGTCAAATATTACACTCAATAATAACATAGATGGAAGATGAACCACAGAAATATAAAAAAACAGAATAGCGCAAGCCAAAATAGCATTTCAGAAAATGAAAAACATCTTATGCAACAAATCTATGGCAATAGAAGTGAGAAAGAGAGTTCATCGGTGCTACATAGAGCCAATTCTGACTTATGGAAGCGAATCTTGAACGATAAACAAACAAATGAAAAGATGATTAGATGCTACAGAGATGAGATTTTTTAGAAGAATGTTGAAAGTTCCTTGGACAGCTAAAAAGACCCATCTCAAAGAGGCCAACCCAAAAAGGGAGCTTCTAAAAAATATCAGAAAAAAACAATCACAATTCTTGGAGCACATTATGAGAAGAGGAAAATTGGAATACTTGGTTGCAACTGGCAAAATACAGAGAAAGAGAGAAGATATTAAATAGCTTGGTGTCATTACATAGAAACAGTAAGCAACAGAATTGATACGATGCACTGTAGATAGAAGATTGTGGAAGAGCATGATCGCCTACGCCAACCGGTAAGGCACATGATATTAACAATATGATCTTATTCTTCTTTCTTTTTTTCTCTTTTCCTGCTGTTACCTCCTTGTTCTTCTTCGCTTATAAAATATAAAACAAGAGGAAAGAAAGCTTACGAGAAATAACAAATTAATTGAACTCAAACATAAAAGTGAAAAATAAGGAGGAAAAATCCCGTGGCACAAGAAACAATTTAGAGCAATATGTTGAGAATAATATTAAGGAAAGTTCTGTGGCGAAATGTCCAAGCGTAAAAAAAATGCAATGAAACGTGTTGATATAATTGACCAGGAATGAGTCAAAATTTACGAATTTGATGATGATAATATTAACATATACTACAACATACAAATATCAATGGACTAGTTTAGAGAAATTAAGGGCAGTATAAACTAAACCAACTTTGTTTAAAAAAAAAAAAACAGACTAAACATTAGTATTATACACATTTTGATTCTGCATTTGAAATAATTTCCCCTAGGTTTTTTATGAAACGTCGGAAATATTTGTGAACGAGAAGTCTGTAAATATTTCTGGCAATATAAAGAAAACGGTCTTGATGATAATACATGTATTTGCCATGAGCTGTGAAAGGATACATGGCAGAAGGGTACGAATATTGATCACACGACTGACTCGTTTTACGTTATAGAGTCGTGTGACTCGTTTTACGTTGTAGTGTCGTGTCCATTCACATAAAGGCAGCATGACTGCAGATTAAATTTTCATGATCAATAAGTCTGAATGCAGTATGAACGAAGAAGATGAATATAGTTTAAAGATTTTTAAGTTTTATAGAACTAGGTTCATATCACATCGTCATTTTTACCTTGTTTTTCACTCACTGTCATTTCATTTACTTAGTTTGTGTTTTTCCAAGTAATGTTTTCTTCTTCTTGTACCTTTATTTGTGCACTTGTTTTGCGCTATTTTGTATCAGCCACATTGGTATGCCGGGAGCCACGATAGGTCAGGGGTTAGTGAACTGGACTACAAAGGACAAGAGGTAGGGTTCGACCTCAACAGACGGGCTCCGGTTCACCCAGCCTTTAATGGGTACCGGATTGTTTTTTCTGGGAAAGTAAAGCGGCATGGGTGTAATACCGACCACATTACCCCAAAAATCATGTGCCGAAGGTCTGTAAAATTTATGGTCACTAACACCATATTCCCTATACGCCACTTGGTGTGACCGGAGTATTTTATTTTTTATATGTTGGTATGCCACAAAACCCCAACCCGCTGTTCGCGGGAAACAGAACCATTCGTGTAGATGATAAAATACTGAGATATACCGTTAATATATAAAAGTGTGTTTAGTCCAAAAAGAATGCAACATATTATTTGAAATACACAAACAACCACATGCAACATCGAAATAAATGAGTAGTCAAACTGGACATAATACATATTATAAGACGAAGATCACTTTACAGAAGTGTGATTGAGTTTAATATCATATAGCCTGAAGTACATATTAAACCTTAGAAAGTTATATGTTGTGTTCTAGTAAAGTATACATTTCATATACACACCAGAAAGTGTGCACGTCAAACGTACTTAGAAAATATTCATTTCAGGGACAGTAAAACAATCATTTGTGACATATCAAGTACTCTAGTACTCTAGCAAGTGCACATTTCAGATACCAGAAATGATCTATTTCATGGACCGTATGGAAGATTTATTAGTGTGCACATAATTATGTTTTTATACATGTTAAAAATCACATAGTTGAAAACAGTATAAAGATAAACATTTTATTCACGTAATTATGAAACATATATTTCAAGTACAGCTTACTGGATTGTCTTAGCCAAGTGGCTGAGAAGCTATTAAACGCAAGAAAATAAAATATAAAGTACTAGTGAAGTTTATGATACAAGTACAGTGAGTGAACAGCATTACAAACATACAAACGTAATACTGGATTAGACGGAAATACACATTTCTTTATACAAAAGAAGATCAATTAAACCAGAAAAACTGTACTTCATAAGCCAATATTATTATTATTATGTTTACTATAGAGATAGTACATTGTATGCAAATAAAATATTGTAATCAATTTTTAAAAAGTTATATAAATATATGATGTAGACATATGATTTACAGAAGGATATTAATTAAAACGCTGGCACCTGTTCGTTTGTTCAGTTCATAACAGCAATCTTCCTGATCGTCATTTGCAGAATTCGTTGAATTTTTTAGACACTTTATGGACTTCTGTTTCGTGATACAGTTCCTGCCGTTATAATGTTTCCTTTTACCATATCTTTAGCCCAAGATTCAATGTTTTTTTTTCTTAAACCAAGGCAAAGAAAGCAGTATGTTTTAAAAAAAATAAAGAATCGATGCTGTTCAGCTTATATCTTCTACATAAGTTATCTTTTCTATGTAATACATCAAATAGATTATTCTAACGTATATTAATTAATATGGAGAGATGTATAAATTTGGACAATGACTTCAACAAGATATGACAAATAAAGAAGAAAATAACTGATCAAGATGAACAAAGAGATTGGTATCAGAAATATGCAATTCTACTTTCTTGAGCAGTGAAGAGTAGAAGAGAAACATATTATTTATGTATGTATGTATGATGTTTATATGTTTGAAAGGAATAACAAGGTTCATATGATAGAGGTTTCTTAACATATACAGTGAGAATAGGCATTTCAGAAGATATAATCATTGAAGCCGTTCATGTAACTTGTTTTGATAATGTCTGGCACTTCAACCATCCTGGTGAATATGATCAACGGCGAAACGTTGGTTCATACGGTCTTGTCTTATTCGCAAAACTGACGAATTTTTTAAAGTTATTTTATCGTATTTTAATATTTAAAAAAAACCCGGAGTTTGAGCATTTCACGAAGAGCAGGACAATGATAAATTTTGAGAAAATCTATTTCGTTAACGCTAGGAAAAATAAACAATAAAAAGTATTCACTATTAACTGTTAAACAACTGATCTCACTTCGATCAAAATGCCCTTATATGAAATTATTCCTTTTCAGAGGGAGAAACAATGAAGTAATGGACAAACATATGGTTAGGAATAAATATCTTAGAAAAATGGTTCATTCGTTTTGCTCTGATTCTAATAACATTAATTATAATTATGTTAAATATAACAAGCAGCTGGTAACGTTAATCAGCTTAATTTTAAATATAACACGCAGCTGGTGTGACGTTAATTAGAGATGCTCACTGTGGAAGGAAAGAAAGAGAGTTTGCATTTACAGATACAAATTACCTTTTCTCCATCAGACTGACTGGCGGTATCATTCCTTCATTCATCAAGATTGAAACACTGACATTATAGATCCATCAGTAATTAAGATTTAGTTGCTGGCACC